>RJWJ010009567.1:0-49591 GCA_004363605.1 Indri indri | reverse complement strand
TTTTTTGAGACAGAGTCTCACTCTCTTGCCTGGGGCGAGTGCTGTGGCGTCAGCCTAGCTCACAGCAACCTCAAACTCCTGGGCTCGAGCAATCCTACTGTCTCAGCCTCCTGAGTAGCTGGGACTACAGGCATGTGCCACCATGCCCGGCTAATTTTTTTCTCCATATATTTTTAGCTGTCCAATTAATTTTCTTTCTATTTTTGGTAGAGACAGGGTCTCGCTCTTGCTCAGGCTGGTCTCGAACTCCTGAGCTGAGAACGATCTGCCCGCCTCAGCCTCCCAGAGTGCTAGGATTACAGGCGTGAGCCACCGCGCCCGGCTAGGCCAGGCTAATTTTTAAATTTTTTTTGTAGAGATGGTGTCTTGCTATTGCCCAGACTGGTTTTGAACTCCTGGCCTCAAGTGATCCTCCCACTTCAGCCTCCCAAAGTGCTAGGATTATGGATGTGAGCCACTGTACCTGGTCTCAATTCCTTTCAAAATGTCATCTTTCCCAACTGATTCTTCTCATAACAAAAGAGCCCATCAATCCATGAGTGGATTATTAAAATTTGGTATATGTTTACAATGGAATATTACTCAATCATAAGAAATGACAGTGATCTAGAACCTCTTATACTTTCCTGGATTAAACTTAAGCCCATTATCCAAAGTGAGACACCACAAGAGCGGAAGAATGGGCTCCACTTGTACTTGCCATCAAATTAATACTAACTGATCAACACTAGGGTGATCACATGGCAGAAACACTCTCCAGGGTTAGGGGGATGGGGGGGTAAATCCCCAACTTAAGGACACAGGGAGCACTGCAGGGGGAGAAGGGCATGCCTTTAACCCGCACTTGGGTGAGGCAAAGACATAAAGTGTAACCATAATGTTTGTACCCTCACAATACCCTGAAAAAAAAAAAAAAAGAAATAAGAAAATACTACAAATTCTCTCCTTATCTATACTATCCCACCATTATATAATACTACAAGCCTCATTATAATGTATTAGCTTTTCCTTGAAATAATAATCATCAACCCATTTGTAATCCATATGTTTCTACCCACAAGTGACAACCAGAATTTCAGGATTAATTGCAAGAGCTATAAAGAGCTTTTTGGACTTTTCCCTAAAAGCCTCCATGAATAGCAGCAGGATAAGCAGTAACGCCAGGCTTCAGTTGTCCCCACCGCCGTGTCAGGTTATGATGCTTTATTTCCTAAATAGAGGCCAAAAGAAATGGCATTTCAGGACTTCCAGAGTCTGTATGACATGAAAAGCTCATTCTAACCAAGGAAACCAGACCCTTGTCATCTGACACCAATGGTGCGCCCTTCCCCTGGCTTACAGGGCTGTGGAGGAGGAGGAGCAGATAACCTTCAGCTTAAATATGTAATATCATCATTATTCTGGAATCTCTCTGAAGCATGGCTGGTTACAGTGGAATTCCACAGGGCATGTGTCCCTCTTGGACTCTATCCAAAAGGGAAAGTTATCAGAAGGACCTCATTATAACATGGGACCCAGGAGCAGTGTCAGTCGGCAGGCTTCAGGGTAGCTGGTCAAACTCTGGTGCTAGTCTGTGTAATCACGACATGCCTGTTAATACCGTCAAGCCTCAGTTACATAATCAACAGCCCAGTTTGTCACTCATCCATTCCTTGTTCCCTCATTGCGTCATCGAGCTTCTAACTTACTCACTGGACAACTCCAAGTGTCTGGCAAAATGAGTTCCTCTTGTTTGAAATGCCTAATCCAGAGGATTGTCTCACAATTCATTGTTTTCTGTCACTGGCACCTCTGCTTCACCCCGTGCCGGTGGGTAACTGAAGTTGCTGATGGCGGTAGGATTCTGCTAATGGACTCAGTTCTCCCATAGGGGTCTGACGCCAAAGCAATGTCACAACAGCGGAAGGAAGAGTCCATCTGGCCAGGCTCAGGCGGAAAAAGGCCTTCTGAAGCTGCCTCGAGGCTCTCACTGACTTTCGACTGAAAACCATCTTGGCCCCATCCACCAGTGTAAGCGATTTAATGACAGCGTGCAAAGCACCAAGCTCAGACAGAAAGAAGAAATGAGCACAGCCCAGGAACTTGGACTCCAGAACAGCAGCCTAAGCACAGGTTATTTTTCTACGGTATTTGACGAGAACAAATGAAGTAAGAATTTTCCTTTTGTTCATCTGGCTTCGGCATTGTTTACTTTCTTTTCATCGTTCTGAACAGTGCTTCAAGCTCTGGCAGCATTTCTGTCCTAAAATCTTATTGTCAAAGGGTTATTTCTCAGCTGTTTCAAATCACATCTGACCAAGTGAGAGCTTTGCCTGGGTGCCTCACTTTACCTGAGAAGCAACAAAGTTCAGCCTTTAAATGACAATATAGATTGTCCACAGCTTTAAGTTTTCTACACTTAAGTGGCAGGCTGCATTTAAAAAAAAAAAAACTGTTTTCCCTCATCAAAAAAGAACTATGGTAGAACTCCCAACTCTGCTGGCCTCTGGGCGATGACCTAACACCGTGTTTTGGGCGATCACTGCACTGCCTCATGTCGGGTTTTCATTGCATGCAGAGTAAGTCTTTGTCCGCAGTGGTTTTGGCGACTGTGGTTTTGAGGCAAGGAGGTTCTATACTTGTGCTTGAAATTTTTGAAAATATACAAGCTTTAAACATTTGCGAAGTCTAATTCAGTCCTCTTTAGAAAGCTACCTGATGTGCTGTTATTCTTTTCCTCAGTCAGGGGACATGTGGGGTAGTGCAGACTTTATGTGCTGCCCTTCTGGAACAGGAACAGCATATTGGCATGGAAAAATGAGCCCTTCAGCTCTGTGATGATTTGTGAAAAGCGCAGATAATTTAGCAGGCATTTTGCTGACACCTGTGAAAAGGAAGCGTGGGAGAGAGTGTAGCACAATGGCCGTGGGGCCACACTGCAGAGCTGGACTGCTCAAGTCGAATCCCAGCTGCTTCCCTGTGCTGCACTCAATGGTGGCCCCACAAGGTATGTGCACTTCCTAATCCCTGGAATCTGGGAATGTGACCTTATTTGGAAAAAGGGTCTTTGCAGATGTAATTGCATTAAGGATCTCTGAGATGAGGTCATCCTGGATCCCCAGAGCAGGTCCTATATCCATTGACAGGTGTCCTTATAAGAGACAGACGAGGAGAAGGCACAGACCCAGAAGAGAAGACCGTGTGAAGATAGAGGCCGAGTTTGGAGAGATGCTGCCACAGGCCAAGGAATGCCTGGTGCCTCCAGGAAGTGGAAGAGGCAAGGAAGGAGTCTCCCTTAGAGCCTTTGGAGGGAGCACAGCCCTGCTGGCACCTTGACATTGGACTTCTGTACCACAAAACTGTGAGAGATGAATGTGTTGTTTTAAGTCACCCGGTTTGTGGTAATTCGTTATGGCAGCCACAGGGAAACCAAATACAACACTTACCACCTGAGTGACCTTGGCCAAGTTATTTAACCTCCATGAATCAGTTCCTTTAAAGGATGCCCAGGGTTGCTGTGAGGATAAAATGCTAAGGCACAGGTAACTTGGCTGAGGACAGACCCTGGCACCAAGCACCTGCTATACAAGTGTTTCCATCACAGCCACAGCAAATGCAATAGAACTTAGATTTCACCCAGTCAGTGCTGGTTAAAAGAGTGATAGTCTGGGAAGCAGGACATTTCTGGAAGAATCTGCCTCAGCTAATCTCAGTGCCTCAGTAGTACTTCCCAAACAGCTGAAGAATACGAAGCCAGAGCAGGGTTCCCTACAAGAGCCATTGTTTCAATGCCTCTAATCTGATCGGCTTTGGAGATGGGTGACCTCCGGAGGTTTATGTGCTGGGACTTTACCAGTTTTTATATTAAAAACCACATGTATGTTTCCTCAAACCTGTGTTCTCTGTGAGCCTTGATGTGCCTATCTCAGTAGCTGGAAGGACCCCACCTCAGAGAGGAGGGACGGCTGCCTCTTTGCCTAGAGATGGCAACTCCAGTGGGTCTGTAGGGAGGACATTTCTCAGGGCACATGGAGGGGACTGGTGCCCAGGATGCTGCACTTTCTGGCCTCTAAGACCCCTTCTCACTCTAGGAGCAACAGTTTTACTTTTTCTATGAATCACAGGAAGGCACAGTTCTAAAATGGGAGTATTCTCACAGAAGAAATCATAGATGTCAATACCCCATGTCTTAGTGAAGACTCAGAAAGTTTTAGAGCTCAGAAGAGCTCTACAAACCATTTTGACCAACTTCCCCATTTTTAATTTATTTTCTATTTTTTTATTTTTATTTTTTTCTGAGACAGAGTCTCACTCTGTTGCCCTGGCTAGACTGCCTTAGCATCAGCCTAGCTCATAGCAACCTCAAACTCCTGGGCTCAAGCAATCCTACTGCCTCAGCCTCCCAAGTAGCTGGGACTACAGACATGCGACACCATGCCCGGCTAATTTTTTCTGTATAGATTTTTAGTTGTCCAAATAATTTCTTTCTATTTTTAGTAGAGACAGGGTCTCGCTCTCGCTCAGGCTGGTCTCGAACTCCTGACCTTGAGCGATCCACCCGCCTCGGCCTCCCAAAGTGCTGGTATTACAGGCGTGAACCACCGCGCCTGGCCAACTTCCCCATTTTTTAGATGAGGAAAATGAGGCTTAGCCAGGCACAGCCACTGAATCAAGTACCCGGAAGGAGCTGGCAGTAGCCGGCTCTGTCTCAGGTTCCCCACTCAGATGTTTGTTCTAGGAAGCAGACCTGGGTGACAGAGACTTCAGAGCCCAGAGCAGACATTAGGGCTTGTGTATGCATGACTGCCAGTTCTAGGGCTCGGTCTGGGCATCATCCAAACCTGAATTTGGTTCTGTGACCAAGTGGGCCAACGCTTGGCTCATCCAGCATCTTCCCGACTTCCTCAGGCTATCCAGGGACCTGGCTGCCTGTGTCGGAATTCCAGCTGAGCCACTCCTCGGCAAGTGCTTGGGCAATAATGTGACCTCTCAGACCCAGTCTACTGGCCTCTAAAGTGAGATAATGGCAGCACCTACCTCACTGAGGCCTTGCATAGTATCTTATTTCATCTTTGCCCTTTTTAAGTGTCCAGGATAGCAAGCTCCCATAAACATTAGTTATTATTATTGCTTAATATGAGCAGTATTTTAAATAATAAAGTGGGAGAAAGCAATGTTACCTGCTCTACACTGGCCAGAGAACTTGTAGCAAGGAGAATTCTAGGTGGAACACACAGGCCATTCCCTGAGTTCATCCCATTTGGAAGAATTGGTGTTGTCATATATGGGACATGAAGATTAGGAATGGCCATTTCCAAACTGGAGAATTCCTTAGCAACTTTTTCTCCATCGTGATTCATCTGTTGTGCCCTCCATTTTCAGTGGTCATGGTTGTTCCAAACCCGCCATGAACTAAGGGCACACTGCACTGTGGTAAGCCCAGTGCCACCGTGACCGAAGGATCTCCAGTTCTGCAAACCTGGGTGGTAGGCAGGACGATGGATGCAGGCTTCCTTTCCAAATGCTTGCTGAGAGTTGTGGACATTCTCACTTCTAGGGGGATGCAAGTGCCTCCGCATACATTTCTGGTCATCAGAAAGAAGGCAGTAGTAACTGAGTTACCCTACTGGACAAAACAATGGCTCTCTCATTGAGAGAGGTTAAGAAGCTGATTATTTTTCCCTCTGCATCCACTACTTATTGCATGAGATTTCAGGAGATGAGGATAAAAAGCAAGTTTATAGAGATATCACGAGATTGTATAAATAAAATAAAGTAATATCTGGACAGACATACCAAAGAAAATTGAACCCACAACATCTGACTTTCCAGTCCATACTCAGTCAGAACTCCCATTGAATTAAAGCAAAGACTGCATAATTATGTACCCAAAATGCCTTTAAAGTTCTTCCATAAATTTGGAGGAAAAAAGAATAGTCTGTTTAGAGCTACTAAGGAAAAATTCCTTGTTGTGGGTTTAAAGGCACTTGCACAAGTGGTTCCCAAATTTCCTTTTTTATTTTTTAATTATAAATAAGAAAGAACGGATTCTACCCTTACAACTTCCACTCCATTGCAGCCTCCCGGCACAGAGGAGAGAGTTCTGAGAAAACAGGAAAGCTTAATTCTAGGCCTCTAATAGTGGCGTTACACTCAGATTGAACATTGATTACATTTAAATCCACCATATTTTTACTTTGAAAACCACATTTTTTTTTAACATCTTGAATGTTTTACATTCGTTGAAAAATTCTCCCTATATTTTAAGGACTTTATCATAAGCTTTGTTTTTATTTCTTAATTTTTCTTTTCAAATAAGTGAGAGAATCAAGTGGAATGACCAATAATTTGTAAGTCATCAAGTTAACATAGAAATTCTGGGAATTCTAGCTTTCTCTTGGTGCTTGCCATCATTTCGTTGAAATCAAGCAGTTTCTGCATGGAGGCAGCATGGTTCCTAGGGTGTGCAGGAAGGGGCAATGTCTTGGTTCTGGCTATAAGAGAGCTGACTGCTGCTGCAACTCAGAGCTGAGCAATGACTCAGGGACCTGGCTGGCACGGGGGAAGGAAGTGGCTATGGAGAGTTGCTGCTAAACAACTGGAGCCCCAAACTAGATGCAATTGATCGAGTCATCCCAGCTCCAACACCTACTGTTACTGAGAGTGACGATGTGGAGATAGCCTTGCAGGCTGCATGGGTCCATTTGTCATTCATCTGAATATTCCTTCATTATAGCTCTTAATGCTACTGAACTGTGATTACATGACATGGAAATGTATGACATGAAGGAGTTGGGGACGGGAGGGGAGGATTTGTCCTCAGTCCCACAGCCCCTGAGAGGTTGACTTGTCTTCGTATAAAATAGCTATCAACTAAACTGAGACCATAAGAGTTATGTCTTTAAAAATATCATATAGGTTGGGCGCGGTGGCTCATGCCTGTAATCCTAGCACTCTGTAATCCTAGCCAAGGCAGGCGGATTGTTTGAGCTCAGGAGTTCGAAACCAGCCTGAGCAAGAGTGAGACCCCCTCTCTACTAAAAATAGAAAGAAATTAATCAGACAACTAAAAATATATAGAAAAAATTAGCCAGACATGGTGGCGCATGCCTGTAGTCCCAACTACTCAGGAGGCTGAGGCAGAAGGATTGCTTGAGCCCAGGAGTTTGAGGTTGCTGTGAGCTAGGCTGACGCCACGGCACCCACTCTACCCCAGGCAACAAAGTGAGACTCTGTCTCAAAAAAAAAAAAAAAAAAAAAAGATATCATATAGTTGCATTTATAAAAAGTATTCACAACCATCGTTTCATAAATTTTTCTAATATCCATGGAGATGAGCAGGGATTCTTACTCTCATTTTACCAAGGAAGAGAGAGTCCCTGTACTAAATGTGGGAAAAGTACTTGATCTCACTAGCATGAAAAGAAGTACACATTAAAACAAGAAAGCATATAATATTTTGACTTTCAAACTAGCAAAGATATATATAGATTATGAAATTAGCAAGATTTAATAAATAGATAATGTCTTATGCTGGCAGGGTTGCACTGAGATGGAAATTCTCTTTCTGCTGGTGGGAGCATGCACACATTGGTTAAGACTTTCTGAAAAGCAATTTGCAAAGTGTATCAGGGCCTTTAAAAGTATTCATACCTTTGGATTTAGTAATTTTATTTCTGAGATTTCCTTCTAAGGAAGTAAGAAGAAGTGTGAACAAATTTTGCATACAAAAATATTTCTCATAATATTCTTTATAATGGTGAGAAGTTGGAAATAACATAAATATTTGACCATAGGAAATGGTTATGATACAACTACATAATGGAATATTATGGAGTCCCTAAAAATGATGTGTTTAAAGAACTTCTAACGACATGAGAAAAAATGCAGAGTATATTGTTAAGTGGAAAAAGCAGGATAAAAGACTTACATAATAGCATGATCACGGTGATATAAAACATGTATGTAAATCCATTTAGACTAGACTGGAAGAAAATATTATTTAGTTAACTTGCCCATGCTCACACAGCTGCCAAGCAGAGGAGCCAGCACCTACACCCAGTTCTGACACTGATCCCAATGTTTTCCCCATCCCATTGTGTCTCTGAAAACATTTAGTTTGAGCAACACATTATTGCTTGTTTAAGTTATTAGAAAACAAACCATTCATGAAATTAAGCTAGAGCCCATTATTACTTTGATTAGATCCAGGAATACAAGTAAGGTTTGGGGTATTTCTCAACTTCTCCAGTCCTGCAAGCTGCCGATACCCGCATTTAGAACACTCAAGTATGCTGAGCCCACTGCCAAAATTCGGGTTCCAAAATGTATTACCTGCACTAGATATGAAACCCCCCTCAACATAGAGAACCATAAAAATCCAATATAGAAGATGACTATTTTTTCCAGTAGTTTTCAAATTGAACTAAACAGCAAAATTACAGGGATGATTTTCTCAAAATATATATCTAGCTCCTACCCTAAGAGATTCTATTTCAGCATGTCAGGGTGGAGCCCTGGCCTTTGTATTTTAAAAAATACTCTGGGCAAAATCCTATTGAAACCATTCTAACCCATGGTAGAAATGTGTCTGATGAGGTCTCTACATGTACAATGAGTTACATGTGGTGATTCCACTGTTTAAGTTTGGAAAAACTCCTCCTTGAAATCAGGATTCATTTATAACGAGTATACTGGCCACTGAGTCCTGTAACCACTTGGCTCATCCACTCAGTGGGTAATGGGGAAATTACTTTCTCTTCCATTATTGCCTGCATTAGTTATTTACTGCTGCTTACCAAATGACCCCCAAAGTTTAGTGGCTTCAGACAACAAACATTTATCATCTCATAGTTTATGTGAATCAAAAATCTGGTCACAGCTAAACTGGGTGCTCCTGGGTCAAGGTCGCTCCTAAAGTTCCAGGCAAGCTGTTGACCAGAGCTGGGGTCTCATCTGAAGGCCAGGCAGGGAGAGAGGGAGAGAGAATCTGTTTCCGAGCTCATTTATGTAATTATTGGCAGGTCTCTATCCCTCTTCAGTGGGCTAACTCACAACATGTAGCTGACTCCCCACAGAAAGAACAATCAGAGAGAAAGAGAGAGAGAGAGAGAAGAAGAAAGAGAACAAAAGAGAGCAAGAGAATGTGAACCCAAGATGGAAGCCACAATCTTTTTATCATCTAAGCTTGGAAGTGACATCCCATCATTTTTTCATATTTGTTAGAAGGAGTCGACTTCCGCATATAATCAAGGGGACGGAATTACACAAGGGTGTGAATACTAGGACCAGGATTTATCACATCTTACAGGGTACTTGCTGCACTGCCCTAAGTAAACAGCAGAGATAAAATTCCACACCAAACCCCCTTCACCTCTGACCTTCAACTTCTACTTGGTAAGCAGGCAGGGGTGAGGCTGGAGTGAACTCTGCCTGTTGATGGTCATTAAACCAATAGGCCCCAAGCAGAAGGAAAACCAACCTGCAAGTTTAGTGCAGGTCAATGCCAGAATTTTCACACATGAGGAGTGAACTATCGATGTCACCTCAGGCATCCATGGAGAGACTCAAGCAACAGGGTAGCTCTCTCTCTTTTTGTCTTTTGAAGGAGTGAGTATTTCAAATACCCTTGGGAACCATTGTTTTCAACTCCTATCATTTTTTCCCTAATTTGTGAAACAATTCTGAATTCTCCTAGAAGAGATACTTGAACTTCATGTCCTGACCTCAACTGCGGTTTGCTCAGGGGCTAATACAACTGTATCTTCCATCTTCTTTGGAAGATACATAACAAATATTGAGTAAAAAATATGTGTATTTATTTATACTTTATACATATATAAAAATATATAGTTGACCCTTGAGCAATATGGGTTTGAAGTGTGTGGGTCCACTTATAGGCAGATGTTTTTCAAGTAAACGTGGATTGTGGGATGTGAAACCCACATACAGGGAAGGCTGACTTTTCATATACACAGATTCCACAGCACCTGCTGCAGGGCTTGAGTATGTGTGGATTTTGCTATACGGGGGGGTTCCTAGAACCAATCCCCTCCGTACGCCATGGGATGACTATGTATGTGTATAAATATGGTGTATGTGTATATGTGTGTGTATGTTTGTGTATTTGCATACACACACATGCACCTCACACACTTCACTGGGACCATCTGGGGTGCCTCAGCTTACCTTACCATCTCCAGCTCAGTCTTGGTGGCAGAACCTACTAGTAATATGAACAAAGCTAGGTTTCCAGATTCAACTAGTGTATCCACCAGACCTACTGTGTAAAATTAAATCCAACTTGCCATCTGGTTGCCAGATGACCAATGCTACAAGCATTTCCAGCATCTCAGCTTGCAATTGAGTCAGAGCCACAAATTAAAGCAGCAAATACAGCTGCACCACGGCTGCTTTTAGGATGGGGTATTTTCTGTCTCTCTCCATGAAATCACTGGTGAGGAGGGAGTCCCCGTTGTCATTTCAGCTGCCAAGACATTTCATGCTAACGAACTGTGAAAGGGAAGTCGCTAATGATATGAAATCCCTTTTTATGGCCCAGGCTGGGCCAAGGCCACCAGAGGGGGGGTGTTTTTCCCTGAGGGACCACTAGGAGAAGTTCTCAACAACTGCCGCTGATCCCTCTGTTCACAGAAGGTGAGAGGACAGGCCAATCCATAAACAATGCCCAAGGACTCTGGGGGCATTGGCCTGTTTCCCTAACCATTACTCCCTCCCTCTTTGATATCTCAAAATTTTCGATGGGAGATTATCTTAGCTAGGTTCAGAGGAAAGTTCGAAGGGGAATACTTTTGGCAGATCACCAAGGAAAACTGAAAGTATTTAATAATTCCCAAGGTACCTGTTTGAGTTGTGGAAAGTCCCATCGGAGTCCACGTCCACTCTGAGTCAAGCCAGCTGATGGGCTGAAGACTTGCACAAAGGGGTGGCCAAGGGAAGTGCTTGTGTACAGTGGAAAGACCCCACTTTAGGGAGTTTACATCTTACTTTTGTTATTTTTGGCCCTGTGATCTTGTGAAAAAACACTAGAACTCTCTGAGTTTTATATCCTTGTCTATATGATATCATTAACTACTTCAAATGATTGTTATGAAATTAAGTGAGATCTTATCCATAGGAAGGAATATTAAAATAATGTCACTATTAAGGATTAAAATAATGTCACAATATAAAACCATTCTGTCCTTGCGACAGAAATTCTCTACCAGAGAGGTACGACTGTGGGATAAGGTGCTGTGCTCTTGGTGCCCTATTTTAAAAGCAAACATCTTTGAAAAAAGGTAACATAGAATCTGTGAGTGATCAGTCAATAGATTTCTTTTCCCTAGAAAATAAGTACTTCAAAGTACTGAGGAACAGGGATGTGCAAGAGAAAGAGATCTGGGAGAAACTGGATGCTGTCTTCCAAGAACGGAAATGCATTTGGGGATCTGCTCACAGGGCGAAGGAGACCCTCCTGGCGGGGAGACCACTTGATTACAGTCTGATATTTGAGTTAGTCAAGTTTCTATTTCCCACTGAACTGTGAATTCTTGTTTCCTGTTCACCGATGTTAACCCATAGCTTATTACAGTGCTTGGTATGCAATAGTTGCTCAATGAATGTTTGTAGAATAACAGTCTCATTTTGCAGACTTGAATCAGCCAACACACTCAGGCTCTGGGGCCACTTCTCCTGGATATACTTCCTTCCCTGACCTCTGGCTTTTTCCTGTGACGTTTTTGAGGGGTGTGCAGACCCCCACATCTCTGGTTTCCTGACTCACCAGAAGCCGGAATAGAGGTCTGTGTGCTGTGGTTCCTCCTGCAGACAGCTCAATTCCTCATCAGACTTCCTGGAGTCTGCAAGGGGACTGATTCCAACTGTGACATGCAGGTGTGGGTGAGGTCCCTGAGTCAGGTGCCTGCCATCAGGAACCAAGGAGCCAGCAGGCTCCCATGCCAGGGGCTGGGCTGACATGGCGAGTCCAGGCACAGCCTCCTGGATGCTTGGGTTTCACTTTTTACTTCTCTGATCAGTTGTGTGATGCTTCTGCATGAAACTAAATCAAACGTTACAGCTCTTGCGGGACTAGAGGGCAGATATAGGCTCAGAAAAAATAAATAAATAACCATCGCCACCACAATAAAAATCCAACCAACCAATCACACAAACAAATGTTTCCCAGTAACCAAGAGACTGAATTAAGGGACCAAGAAAATCAGAAAGTGTCAGATCAATGAAGTGTCAAATTGGGTTTTACCCAAGTAAAAAAGCAGCTCAAATTTCCCTTTTTATCCGGGGCATTCATAATAGATTTTTAGAGTGTGAGATGCCTGATCCTCACAGCAGGTTGAAACACCCTCCCTGTGTTTTGCTGACACAAATGCAAAGGCTGCCCAGGCCTTTGAGAGGGAGTGGGAGGCATTGACGGCCAAGTAATAAAGTTAGCGAGATTTATCTTCGAGAATTCTCCTATTTGGTGTTTCACCCTCCGATCTAATATTATCATTCTGCTCCTTTCCTTCCTCTCTAGAAAAAAAAAGATAAATGAAAAAACTATTTACTCACTATTTATCCCCCCAAAACATATTTGCATTTTTAAAAGCTAATATTTGATCGAAACAGGAATCACTAATGGCCCAAGGTTCAGGGGTGCTATGGAAATTTGGTCATGTCAAGGGGGTCTCCTTGGGGTCTCTGAAACGCACCACAAAGCAGCCACCTATTTCACATATGTTCAGTGACAGAATGGCCAGGGAGATTCTGAAGTTTTAAATGTTTATGAAGGAGAGCGGGTATTCCTTGGAATGAAATGTCTGTTGAACTTACAGAGATGAATTTAGACTGTGGGGGACACTTAATCTCAATATTAAACCAGCCCTAAAACCCAGGGCTGTGGACATCTCTCTAGAGGAACAGCTGTACCTGGGCAGTGGCCTGTTAGTGTCAAGGGGCTGATTTCGGTGAGAGGTACTGATGTGATGGATCTGGAACAATTCTTCAGTCTAGACAAGGTAAGAACACAGGCCAAAATGTGCTGTCTGAATTACAAGCATTATCAGAAATATATTTCAAGGGATTTTTGTTCCATAATACTGAAATTACAACATGCTTTCCAGGAAGTGTCACTTGGTTGGAAGGGGTTCCCAAACCAATTTCTGAATCTGTCTCTGTACTGGCTCTAGTTCTGTTGCACACCCAGGGAGCCCTCAGCCTTTGGGCAGAGTCTACTTGGGGCACATCACATAACTGGGGGTCCCTGTCCTTAGCTCTTGTTGTCACTAAAGTGGGTGAGAGTGAGGCCAAACGTGAAAATCATACAATAGCTCCTATTCGCTGAGCACAGAACATGTTCCAGGCACAGTGCTAAGCATTTTGTGTATATTATCTTACTTTTTTTACAGCTTTATTAAAGTACTATTGGTGTACAATAGACTGCATATATTCAACATGTACAGTTTAAGTTTAGACATACGTATATACTCATGAAATTATCACTACGAGCAATAATGAACACATCCGTCACCTCAAAATCTTCCTGATGCCCGTTTCTTATCCCTCTTTCCAGCCTCCTCTGGCTGACACTCCCGACCTCAGACAACCACTCACGTGCTTTCTGTCACTATAGATTGTTTGTATTTTCTAAAGTTTTATATAAATGGAATCATGTAGTATGGCTGCTTTTTCACCTGAATTCTTTACTCAGCATAATTATGTTGAGATTCATCCATGCTATTACATATAATAACATAGTTCATTCCCTTTTATTGCTAAGTATTCCATTGTATGGATTCACCACAATTTGATTCTCCAGTCATCTGCGGTCCAGGATCCAAATGCTTGCAAGTGTCCCATGCAGTCCTGTCTTAGGGCACTCATCGCAGCGGGGAGGTGCTGATGGCTGAGTCGGCGGTGCCCAGGGCAGGCTGGGTCCAACATACTGAGGCAGGGCAGAGTGACAGTTCCCTGCTCTCCAGCAGCCTCAGGCAAGAGGGTACCATCTTGCTTCGGTGGTCAGAATCCTTTGAGACCCAGTATGGCTCACTTCCAACATTACATTCAGTGAAGGTGGCTCCTAGACCAGCTGGCCAGGTCCCTTCTCATTAAAGCTCTTCTGATTCCCTCACTCAGCCCCCACACAGGGTATTAGGTTGCCCTGGGTGGCAATAATGAAAGAGGTTCTGGAGCTGGTCACCTCATGGGCTTGGGCAATAGAGGGGTGATGCCAGTGGAAGGTGAGGACCATAGGAAGCAAAGATCCATTTTGGAACCCCTACCCAAAGCATGGTGGCAGAGGCCACCATGCACCTTCCACACATTGTGTCTCAGTGCTGCACTAGCTCTCTGGTACTATTACATCTTGAACTCAAGGTAATATTTCAAGTGGCCCAGGATTCACACCCAGAACTGACTTGGAAGCTGTGCTCTTAACACCATGTAGCAGGGGTAGAAACAGAGGTCTCTATAAATGACCCTTAGGGAGCAGGTAATCAGCTCAGCAGGAGAGAGTTCTACTAGGGTCAGAAGTAAAAGAAAATATGAGTCTACAATGTACATATCAGGAGCATATTGTCAGGAACATGTGTGTTGGGGACATATAGGTCAGGAACAGCATGAAGAGAGAAGGGCCTTGCCAGTTCCAAGCAAGCTGTGTCATGCTTCTTGCTGGGGTTTTTGCTACAAGGAACTGGTCTTTCCTAGAGACTTCAGTTACCTAGTTCAAGAGCTGCAAAGACCTAGGCTGACCACATAAACCCACCCTAATGCAGAGAACTACATGCTTAAGAACAGAGGCTCCGCGGCAGATGCTTGAGCTACACAGCCTTGGGCAAGCCATAGCCCTCCTGTGTCTCAGTTTTCTCATCTACAAAATATGGAAAACAACTGAATCTTCTTCAGTGCTTGTAATGAAGATTAAATGTGATGGTAAACGTAGAGTTTAACACTGGCTCATCACAAGGTGACAGCTCTGCTCTTACTCGATAGGGGGTGTTCTCTTGCCTTAACATTTCAGACAGGAAAGCCACTCCCAGCAACTTTCAGAGGAGCACAGAGGGTCTAAATGAGTCCCCTCTGTGAGTCCTTAGAGTCTTCCCGGAGGAGGAGTTGACCAAAGTCAGCCCTGCTCAGGGCAGCCCCAGCGAGGCATCGGCACTTGGATAAAGGCTTGTTTACCTGAATCTACAGGGATAGATATGAAGGATTAGTCAGGGCTTCTGGAAATTTTCTTTATAAGAATGTTTATACTGTACCCAGAACAAAGTCTTTCTTTGCCCATGTGAATAGAGATTATTAACATTGCGAATCCACAGGGCAAATTGGATATAAAGTGAGGATCTTTTTGTATTTGCTTCTGACAGTGAAATATTCCTCACTCGCAGTCTTCACTCCCTGGAGTTTTCATATTACACATGCACACAGCCTACCCCAAATGCACACACACCCCCACCTAGACTCGCTGGAAAACATTTGAGATCTTCTCCAGAGAAAGAACCAAGATTTGAGCCCTTAGGACAGGAATGCTCCCTTCACCTATTACAGGTTAAAATTTTAATGCTCTTTTCTTCCCCTCTCCCATGTGCTATAAAATATATCTATGTCTACTTTATTTTCAGTTTGAAACAGTCGCTATTTATTAACTGACCAGATTACAAAAATAATGATGGTAGATACCTTAGTTCATCTTTTTAATAAGCCTGTTGACCTGGTCTTCCCTGTTACCAGCACCAGCACCTTCTACAAAATGAGCTGTCTTTTTCTTCATTCCACCCCATGAAGATGATAACTTGAAGGGCCACAGGAAGTTATTTGCTTCTTCGAAGCATTTTCCAACAGTATAGGTCTCATGAATCAGATCCTCCCTGCAGATGACACCATATTTACCAAGAGATCAAGCAATCAAAATGTTATCTGTCAATGCAGTTTGCTTCTTATTGATTTTGCCATAACCATGCTTGTAGATTAGCTCATTTACTGACTTTAGGTTTGGGTTCCCTCATGCAATATGGTTATACAGTCCTCAGCATGTTAATTGAAGTCTTGCTGGGCTTAACAAAGGTCCCACTGAAGATCTGGCGAAGGCAAAGAAGTTGCAACACCTTTCGGACCTTTGGGCTCACACCAATGACACCTCTGATCCTGATGACAAATGCCAATTTGGGTTCTGCAGGTCCATAGATGTTGCCAGCTTTCCTGGCCATTCAAATCTCAGTTCTGTACATCTGCCTATATTCCTTGTGATAATGCTTTGCTTTTTCATAGATAAGCTTCCTCCTTGCCTTTTGAAGCAACTTTGGGGCAAACTTCTTTCTCACGTGCTTCATCTTCAGCTCTGCAAAATTCCTTCACTGTTTCTTAAGGGTTTCCGGCACAGCAGGAATTTTCTCAAACCTCCATGATTCCAGCAGGAAAAGAAGCTGCGTTCTACCTTTTTTGAATGACATCGCTCAAATTTCAGCAAAAGATGGAACTTGGTGCCCTTGTTGATACTGCAGATCTCATTTGCATTAATTTTGTTGGTCTTTCTTCGTATTCTGGCTGGGAGAGAGGCAATCATTCCATGTTCATGACAACTAATCACTTTCTGTGCTCTCTCTCTGCCAGCTTGGTTTACAATAAGCTTCCTCTGGCAGCCCATCTGGAAGTGAGTTCAGTCGCCTGTGTGTGGGTGAGTGTGTGTACATGTACTCTATTTCCTTTTATTAATTTAGGGACCATTTCTCACCTTGTTTTCTAGATTTGCAGCCAAACTGAGTACAGGGCTCTTATTGATTCTGGTGGCCTGGAGTTGGGTTTCTCTCGATGAAAATGAAACATGCTCAGATCAGTCCCATGGAGCATGGAGCAGGCAGAGAAATGAGCCATAAACTCAGGTGGACCCAGCTAGAAGCTGCAGTTGGATTTAATTCTTTCTTTGAGTGCAGGCCAAATGTTGCAGCTGGGCTTAAACTGGCTGTACAGGGCACAGTTTTTGGAGCTTTTACTATGAAACATAATTTCCATTATTTACCCTAATCACATGAGTTCTTCTAGCAAACAGAGTTACTGTAGATTGCATACAACTCAGCTTACCTGGAATATCAGTTCTGAGGCCAGTAAATTTGAAGTGAGAGAGGCTTGTAAAGGGAGAGGGTTTTTTACTCTATCCCCGTGTGTTTATCATTGCTGGGAACATATGTGTTAGGGAAAGAAGAAATGTTCTTACATTGTATCTAACCTTGCAAATGGCATTATAGTTCTGTAAACCAATGAAGTTTTATTTTTTAAAGTCAATGGAAATAGACAATTTTTGGCAGGGATTTGAAGTGTATTTCTGCTGTTTCTGTTAGGCAAATACAGGAATGACTTCTTAACTCTGTTGTTAAAATACTGGTCTTGGTACTCCGATTAAAGGCCACTATATTGAATTGTTATGTTTCAGGGATGGGGTTTGACCTGATGGGATATTCATGTTTATGGAGAACGAGTGTTTTTCTTAACTAGAAGGAGATAACCAACCAGCCAGCTCCTGGGGTTGAGAGTGTGACTTTGTCTCTTCTCTTAATTTCCAAAGAGATTAAATTCCATACAACTCTTTAACCTCAGAGTTTCACATGTCAAAAAGAGCAGAGCCTGCAGAGGTCGCTCATTTTGAATATTTTTCTTTTAATTATTTTTTTGGTGAAATAAAAAGACTTCTGGCTGATTGTTTGCTGTTTTTAAATAAAACTTCTGCAAGGATTCAAGGTAGAATTTCCTCTCTGTGTTTTGTTTGCTTCCTTTCTTCCCACTTCTCTTTGCTCATCTTGCCAAAACTAACGTTTCTCTGTGGCTTTGGTATGCTTTATCCTCTAGCAGGACTTTTGATCTCTAAAGATTTAAAAGTTTGGAGTAAGCGTTGGTGGCCTTGAGTTTGCAAAAATCATTCTTAATCCCCTTAATGTCTTGCTTTTTCGAACATGCCATTTGCCCAGTGATGTGGCTTCCCTTATGTAAGATCCTATTAATCAGTTCCAAACAGCACCAGACAAATATCTGGTGAATTTGGAACAGTATAGCTAGGCTGAATAAGCTTTTGAGAAGTCATGAATTCACCGTATATGACCCTCAGAACTCTGCATGTAGAACTGCCTTAGGAATCTAGATGGGGGCTGAATCAAGGAGAAAGCCACGCTCATCCTTAATTCTGGTTGGTATTGGTCTAGCAATTCTCAAAGAACTTTTGTAATCTTTCCTTTTTCCCAATGTTGTTCAGTCTCCTTCAGAGGAAGGGGAGTTCTCATGTCCTGGTTATTGTGCAGCATCTTAAGCATAAAACCAATAAGACCAGTGCTCACGACTAAATCCCAGGCCAACACCTGCGTTCTGTTCTATCACCTGGGCTCATCCTTGCAACCCCCCTGCAAATTCAGACTACTGATCATGAGGTAAGCTAAGTGTGTAGATAAACTGAGCAAATTCATTCCACTTCTGTGACTTACTATCAGGGAAAATTATGCTATTTGAAAATCTTTACCAGGTTATTTTGAATTTATATTAAGAATTACTTTAAAAAATATTCTGTGAAATTTAAAAAAATAGAATTGTGGAACTGGCATAAAAACTGACACATAGACAAATGGAACAGAATAGAAAACCCCAAAATAAATCCACTCATTTATAGTGAACTTATCTTCAACAAAGTTGCCAAGAACATACATTGGGGAAAAGATAGTCTCATCAATAAATGGTGCTGGGAAAACTGGATATTCATATGCAGAACAATGAAACTAGACTCTTATCTCTCACCATATACAAAAATAAAATCAAAATGAATTAAAGACTTAAATCTAAGACCTGAAACTATAAAACTGCTAAAAGAAAACATTGGTCTTGGCAAGGATTTCTTGAGTAATACCCCCAAAGCACAGGCTACCAAATCAAAATTGGACAAATGGGATCATATCAAGCAAAATGCTTTTGCACAGCAAAAGAAACAGTCAACAAAGTAAAGAAACAACCCACAGAATGGGAGAAAATATTTGCAAACTACCCCTCTGACAGAAGATTAATGACTGGAATATATAAGGAGCTCCAACAACTCAACAGGAAAAAATCAAATAATCTGATTAAAAAATGGGCAAAGGATCTGAATAGATGTTTCTCAAAAGAAGACATGCAAGTGGCCAACAGGTATTTGAAAAAAATGCCCAACATCATTAGTCATCAGAGAAATGCAAATCAAAACTACAATGAGATATTGTCTCACCCCAGTTAAAATGGCTTTTATCAAAAAGACAGGCAATACTGAATGCTGATGAGGACACAAAGAAAGGGGAAGCCTTGCACACTGTTGGTGGGAATGTAAATTAGTGCAACCACTATGGAGAATGCATGGAGGTTCTTCAAAAAACTAAACGTAGAACCGCCATATATACTGCTGGGTATATATCCAAAGGAGGGGAATGCAGTGTATTGACAAGATATCTGCACTCCCATGTTTTTTGTAGCACTATTCACAATAGCTAAGATTTGGAATCAATCTAAGTGTCCATCAATGGATGAATAGATAAAGAAATTGTGGTAAATATATACAATGGAATATTATATAGCCACAAAAAGAATGAAATCCTGCCATTTGCAACAACATGGATGGAACTGGAGAACATTATGTAAACTGAAATAAGCCAAGCACAGAAAGACAAATCTCACATTTTCTCACTCAGATGTGGGAGCTAAATTAAAAACAATTGATCTCATGGAGACAGAGAGTAGAATGACGGCTACTAGAGGCTGGGAAGGATAGCAAGTAGGGAGGGATACAGTGGGGATGGTTAATGGTTGCAAAAATATAGTTAGATAGTTAGATAGAATAAACAATGTTTGACAGTACCACAAAGAGACTATCATCAACAATAAGTTAGGGTTCACTTTAAAATAACTAAAAGAGTGGAACTGGAAAGTTCCTAACACAAAGAAATGTTAAATGCCTGAGGTGATGGACACCCCAATTACCCTACTTTGATTAATTCACATTGTCTGCTTATAACACAATATCACATGTGCCCTATAAATATATGCAACTATTATATACTCATAATAACTTTAAAAATAAATAAAAATAAAAAATAAATAGAAAATAGAATTGTAAGAAAATAGGGCCTACTTAATAACATGTAGGAGTTAGGGCATTTTTTTGAAGACAAAAAGCAGTTTATTTTTGCTGAAAGAGCAAGGCCTACAGTTCCTGAAATCCCAGAATTCCTTTATTGTGACAAGACTGGGTTTTTTTTGGTCAGCGTTCTGAGTTGCCAACAATAGTATCCTTCCTAATCAGTTTAAGCAGGAAAAGGGTTTATTGGAGAATCAAGGAGGGGCAGAAAGTAGGCTCTGAGCCATTTGGGGACAGTGCCTGGCCACACCACAGGAACTTCTTGGACAAGTCTGCCTTTGCTATCATTGCTTTGTACCAGTGACACAACGGGAGTGGATACCAGCAGCTCTGCCAGTGCTGACCTCATACATCTAGAAGCCTCTACTGTCACAACAATTCCTCACATTGTTCATTTCCAAATCTAAGACTGTCATGGGTGGATCTGATTGGTGGAATCTAGGTTACCGTAGCTACAAGGGAGTCTGGTATGCAAGATTTCTAGCTTTTACCTTGTGAAGGTGCAACTTATAATATGGAATATTACTAAAAGGTAAGGAAGAAATGATCAAAATTAAAACCATTTGTGCTTCAAAGAACACCATCAGAAAGTGAAAAGACAACCCACAGAATGGAAGAGAAGCTTTACATATCATATATATTATAAGAGACTTGCATTTCTCACGTGGAGAGAAATCTTACAACTCAATAATGAAAAGAAAAAGAACAGAATAAAAATGGGCAAAAGATCAGAACAGACATTTCTCCCAAGAAGATATACAAATGGCCAATAAGCATGTGAAAGATACTCAGCATCTCTAGCCATCAGGGAAACGCAAATCAAAACCACATTGAGAGTCTATTATGCACCCACTAGGACAGTTGCAATAAAAAAAGACAGATCAAAAAGACAAGGGTTGGTGAGGCTGTGGAAAAAATGGAAACCTCGTGAATTGATGTTGGAAATGTAACATCTAAAAGTGCAGCCACTTTTAGAAACAATGTGGCAGTTTTGCAAAGGGTTAAGGGTAATGTTACCTGTCGCTCAGGAATTCCACTCCCGAATACATATTGCAAAGAATTGAAAGCATAAGTTCACACAAAACCTTCTACATGAATGTTCATAGCAACATTATTCAAAATAGCCAAAAAGTGGAAACAATACAAATGTCCATCAACTAATTGATCGATCAACAAAATGTGTATATCTATACAATACAATATTATTTGGCCATGAAAAGGAATGAAGTACTGATATATGCTACAGTATAGATGAACCTTGATAACATTACTCCAAGTGTAAGAACCCAGTCTCAAAGGGCCAGATATTATATAATATCATTTCATTTATGTGAAATGTTCATATATTAGTTTTCTAGGGCTGCCATTACACAGTATCATAGACTGGGTGGCTTAAAAAACAGGAATTTATTTTCTCACAGTTCTGGAGGATAGAAATCTGAGATCAAGATGTCAGCAGGGTTGGTTTCACTCTCAAGCCTCTCTCCTTGGCTTGCAACTGGCCATCTTCTCCTTGTGTCTTCCCATGGTCTTCTCTCTGTGCCTGGGTCCTAATCTCTTCTTTTAAGGATACCAGTCATATTGGGTTAGAGCCCATCCTAGTGATATATCATCACTTATCATCACATTACCTATCTCCAAAATGCAGTGACATTCCGAGGTACTGGGAGTTAGGACTGTAACATGAATTTCAGGGGGACACAATTCAGCCTTTAACAGTCCGTAATAGGCAAATATACAAAGACAGAAGATTAGTAGATTAATGTTTGCCTAGGGCTGGAGGGAGGCAGGGAGTTTGGGAGATGATGGCTAATGGGTCTCAGTTTTATTTTTGAGGTGATAAAAATGTTCTAATATTGATTGTGGTAATGGTTGCAAAATTCTGTGAATATACTAAAAGTTATTGCATTGTACACTTTAAATGGGTGAGTTGTATGGTATGTGAATTACATCTCAATAAAGCTGTTACAAGAAAAGAAAAAGATGAGAGAGTTCAGAGATATTAGGTGGACACACATGATGGATGTCTATTACAGGAAGCTAACGCTACCTTCAGTTGAGAAACTTAGAGCAAGCCAAAAAATAACAATCCATGGTCTCCATGAATTAGGCTCAGGTGTTCCCTGGCCCTAGCCTAATTCTAAATCAATGTGACATGCCCAGTGGGAACACTGGCATTGCTGTTCTTTTGCCATGATGCCAATGTCCCTGTGGAGTCTTTGGGAACAAGGTGAACTGGCTGTGACCGAGGTTATCCCTTTGATGTCCAGAATGAATGTGGCTGCTCTGGTGAGTGCCCCTTTCTTCAGCCCAAGCTCTGAGTGCATCCTTGAGAATCTCTGTGTCATAGAGGAGGATTATCTTCCTGACATACAGTTTTCTCAGGCTTGGAATATTTTTATTTCTCAGATGAATGTACAGTCATGTGCCACATAATGCCATTTCGGTCAACAATAAACTGCATATACAAAGGTGGTCCCATAAGATTATAGTATCATATTTTTTACTGTACCTTTTCTATGTTTAAATATACAAATATCTACCAATGTGTTATAATTTCCTACCATATTCAGTACAGTTATGTGCTATACAGGCTTGTAGCCTAGGAGCAATAGGTTACACACCACATAGGTAGGTGCGTAGTAGGCTGCACCATGTAAGTACCCGCTACGATGTTCACAGAAGGATAAAATTGCCTAATGATGCATTTCTCAGAACACATCCCAA
The DNA here is from genome assembly GCA_004363605.1 of Indri indri. Lineage (NCBI taxonomy): Eukaryota > Metazoa > Chordata > Mammalia > Primates > Indriidae > Indri > Indri indri. The sequence goes on along the minus strand of RJWJ010009567.1, from coordinate 26,754 downwards.
TCGTTAAGCAACACATGTCTGTATTTCAAAAATGTTTAACCTAGAAAGGCATCTCCATAAGATTCAACAGAGCCTGCACTGGTTATTTATTTTGCCTTTTTATAGTATTATCCCTTAATCCCCATCTGGCCCTTTTGCATTACAAGGCTTCTTACTCCTCATCTCCAATGTTTACCTTCCTTAGACTCTAGTCACTTGCTAATTGGCTTGTGTGTTTTTTTTCCCTCCCTGTGAACTTAATTGAGATTTTATCATTGCCCTAAGAGAAGCATGTACAGGAGAGAATGCCTGGTAATGGGTGGAGATGGTGGAGAAGGGCTAATGAAAGCTTCTTAGAGTGGAATATTTTGGGACGCAGGTCATCGAGGATTGATGAGGAAGGGGAAGGAAAAGTGGGGAGAAGTGGGGAAAGAGAGAAGGACCCTCCAGGCAGAATGAGCCACATGAGCGAAGTCACAGGATGCGTGACAACACCTGGAGCACAAGGGCAGCTGTGAATAGTTTGATTTGGCTTCAGCATAGGCCGCAAAGTGGGGATGAGGCAAGAGGTAAACCTGGACAGGTGGGCTAGGCCACAGGAAATCCAACAGAGCAAGGGGAGCAATGGGGAGGCTGTCCAGGCCAGCTCTGCCACAACAGACCCTTATGGCATAAATGGCATCAAACTAAAAGTTGCCAAAATTATTCAGGGACTGGCTTCTTTTGATTCATCTTGAAGTCAGCTAAACTATTCTAGCAAATGGAACCCAGGAACTCTTTTGTGGAGCAATGTAATGGAATTGGCCCTCATAAACATTCACAATGAACATCCAGATAAGCTTAAAATTGACACAGATAGGCAGAAAAGGAAGCACAAAGGCAGCATGATAGCTACTGTGTGAAAGGGGACGGGCAGACCCCCTCCATCACCCCAAGCATAAGTCACAGATGGCCCCACCCACTGGGCTTCAGGAGAAACCAAATCCAACCAGCAAAGATAAAGCAAACATGACTGCAAATGCTTCTTGCAAAAGTTTTTAATGATACTTCCCTAAACCAGTGATTCTAACTCTTCCTCTGTCTGGATTCAGAGTCAGCGATCTTAGAGCTAGAGGTTCCAATCATGACAGATCTTCCATGCTTCCATCCCTCCATCCCTTCCTCTCTCCCTCCATTCATCCATTCATGTACCCATCCATTCTTCATGGCTTTGAATCCCTGTGTATTGCATAATACAGTTCCTGCTCCTGACTTGTGTATGGAAACACACACACACACACACACACACACACACACACACACACACTTTTATTAATATTTTGCAATGAGTAAGTGAATGCCTAATAATGAAAATCAACTTCTTCATAAGTGCCAAGGGAGTATTTTTATATCAGGAAGACATTTAATGACAAAGACAACATCACCACCTCCTCCGAGCATCCTACTTGTAAACACCCTTACTTCTTAATTAACCTTCCCATCCTCCAGTAAATGAAGCCTCCTTTCCTAATAGAAACCCCCACATCCGTTTCATCAGTTTTTTGGGTGTCTGGAATAATGATTATCTAGTTATTTTATTCAAAATCGCTCCCCTAAATCTAAGTGAGAAACGCCACACAGTTTTCCTCTAATACACACCCCAGCTCCAGTTCAAATCACAGTCCAGCCAGGCACAATGGCCTGTGCCTGTAGTCTCAAATCCCAGTCCTTCGCTCCCAGGCAGGAACCCTCACACCTGGGTGTTTGCTGAAGCAACGCACCTCTGCTCCTCCCCACCCCTTGTCATCTCTGAGCAAAGCAATCCTACTCCCATTTATGGCTCCTATCACGCAGCAATGATTGCACTTCCTTGTTTGGGGGAAGTGGGATAGTGAGGCCATTTTCCAAGAACTATTTTGAGAAATGAGCAAGCTTGATGACCTTTATGGGATGGGATGGGGAACGGTGCTGTAACTCCCTGAGTGACACATTTGGCAGGGTCTGTGCACTCATATCTCTCCTGGACCCCTGAGATGATGGACAAATTTGAGAGGATTTGGAAAGGAAAACTTTTTTATGATTAAAAAAGACTTTCCTGAGAACTTTCCTATGTACCTGACCTCCCCCGTGTTGGTCCGGTTGCTCTACAGCCCCCTGCATTTATATCATTCATGAGACTTGCTCCATGCTGTGAGTAATATGTGTATGTCCTAATCCTGAGAACTTGTCAATGTTATCTGATGTGGCAAAGGGGATTTTGTAGATGAGATCAAGTTAAGGATCTTGACCTAGGGAGATTATCATGGCTTATCCTGGTGGGACCAATGTCATCACAGTGGTCCTTATAAGAGGGGCGCAGGAGAAGTCAGAGGCAGGCAGAAGTAGGAGATACGATGATGACAACAAGAGGTGGGACTGATGCGAGGAAAGGGTTGTGGGCCGAGGGAGGCAGGCAGCCTTCAGAATCTAGAAGAGGCAAGGGAGGAAGTGGATGTTCCCCTGGAGCCTCCAGAAGAAACCAGCCCTGCTGACACCTTGACTTTAGCCCTATGAAACTGATTTGAGATTTCTGGCTTCCAGAACTGTAAGGGAGTAAATCTGTGTTGGTTGAAGTCACCAAGTTTGTGGTAGTTTTCTACAGCAGCCATGGGAAACTTAATCATTCCACTTACTGACATTTCTACTTCCAGGTCCATCTCTCTGAGCAGAGACCACAGGCTCATCTTTATCTCCCCAGCGCTGGGCACACTGTCAATTAGTTCCTTCAGAATGCGAGAAACAGAGACACATTCCAATTAACTCCAATAAAAGATACTCATCATGACGATACATGGGAAAGAAAGGAATTGGCAAAACTGTCCCAGCAGCTGCTTTGCTAAGCTAAGCCTCGTGGCCACTGGAACATCCTTTAGCAAACAGTTTTAGTTCTGGTCATTGGGCCAAAAGGTCAGTAACTCAATAGCAACCCAACTGGCCATCCTCAGTCATGTGAATGTGTTTTAGTGATTCAACTTCTCTTTCCCTGCTGCCACCAATTACCTAGTAGATCCTATAGCTTTTATTCAAACTTCCCTAAGGAAAGAAGCTGGTCTTTGGTTCAATCACTACCCAGTGTGGAATTCTCTTTAGGGGCAAAGTTGTCTGATTCAAACAATTTCTATGATGCTGGCCAACCTGCAGATGGCTGTTTTGGGGTTGGCTGCTAATCCCTGGTTCAAGCAGCTGTGGTTGGGAAGTGACCCATTGGGGTATAAAAGCAATGTAAGACACAGTCCCTGCCCATAAGGACTTTGTCACCCAAGAGTAAAAGGAAAATATATATAGAACCATTATATATGGATTTATATATAATATATATGGGAAATATATATGGAACAGGACAGCATTACATTCAATAGTCATGTATTCCAATATAATAAAGTGTTCCTTGTCAGAAAAACAGAAGAGAGATTATTGTATTAGCAATATCCCTCCTTCTCCCCTAATGAGATATTCTGGTTTGTATGAATTACTTCCATGTTCCTTTCAGACAGTTCTGAGGTTTAGGTTCTGATAGGTGACGTAACAGTTGGGTTTGTTAGGGTTATAAGCATAACAGAGTACACTGAGGCTTTTTTTCTTCTTGCCACCTTTTCTTAACTCTATAGCTGTGGGAAAACCCTAGTATTTAGGGAGAAGCAATTTAAACATGGCACCTTGTTTGTTTACCTATTATGAGAAACCTTTATAGCAGCATAAGGTCAGGGCTCTGGGTTCTTATGGGAAAGAGCTATTTTATGTCACCAGAAGTACTTAGTATAAGTTGTGAGTCTTTGCAGAGATACAAATCCCTAAGGTGAGGTGAAGTGTGTTTAATTTCAGAGGTTTGGGAGAAGAAATCTCAGGACAGAGTGGAAACCCCCTCCACTTTCCCCCATTGTGGGGACTAGAACGCTCCTCTCCCTCCCTTCACGGGAGCCTGCAGCCACCGGGGAGGAAAGCCAGAGGCATCCTGAGAATGCCTGACACAGCCAAGCTGCCCATGCTGGAAGAGCCTAGGGCCTGGAGCCAAATGATTCCTGTAGGGAGGAAAAGGCTGCCTGGAAAAAATGGGGAGAGTGGAGGCATTGAAAGGACACAGAAGTACAAAGGCCGAGGCCTGAAGGAGGGGAGAGAAGGAAGGGTGAGACAAGAAGAGAGGGCACGTCCCCAGGGACACCCTCAGAAGGCCTGAGCAGGGAGGTCTCACCTTCTGAGTCTCCTAAGGGAATGAGGAGTGAGGCTGGGCCCACGATGCTTGATTTCTTCTCCTTGGTGGAGGACAGCTTTGAGAAGAAGACAGAAGCCCTTCAGCACGAACTGACTTAACTCTTCATATCCTGGGTGCTCTTGGTTTAGGGAAGCAGGGACAAGAAAAAGGGAAGGAAGGAAATTACCTCTGGTCTCCCATGGGGAACAGACAGGCATGGGTCAGTCTTTTCAAGGTTGCTGAGACGGTGTAAGACAGGCTGGGGGTGCAGAATTTCAAGGCAGAACGTGGGATGCAGCAGTCAGTGGCTCTGAGTCACCAAATCAGAAAGGCACGAAATGTTTGGGTGGAGGCCCAGGCTCAGACAGGGTGCCTCTTAGGCTAATGCGAGTAGGCATTAGCTGTTAGAGCAAACTGAATACATAAGCATCATTTTAACTCTACATAGCCAAGGAGTCCCAGAAAAGTTTCTGGTGAGCAAGGGAGGGTAAATGGAAGTCAGTCCTCACTAATTTGATATGCACAAAGTATTACTATTGTCTCTTTGTTCAATGTCCTGCCTTTACTGACTTTAATGAATGTAACCTTATTTACCATGAATCTTACAGATTCACACTTGACCTCGCTGTTCCTAATCGCATTTTTCTCAAAAGGTCACATGATCCTCAGCTGGAAATTCTTCCACTGTAAAGGTTTTCACAAAATCTCCACAGTTGGTCATGAACGAAGTATAATATGGGCAAATTATGAGCACTGCCATTAGCGGGTGATTCGTTAGAGGTATGGCAGATATTTTGAGAGGATAATAGCGGCCCCCACTTATCGACTGATTGCTGCTTACCAGCCACCGTACTCCACATTTCATTTCATTCTTCCAGCAACATGATAGGGTGTCGTTATCCCCTCTTTACAGATGTGGACTCTGAAGCAGAGAGTGTGAGTGAGTTGCTGGAAATTCCATAATGAGTAAGTAGCAGAGAGGGGATGTGAACCCAAACCCACCTGAATCCAAATTGCACATGTGCTGCCTGCCTGGGCGAAGGCAGGGCAGCAGAGCAGGCTTGTGATGGCCCTTGGAGGCGGAATGAGAACTGTCTATGGAAAGGGGAAGAGGAGAACTTCAAACTGAAGTTGGAAGGAGGAGGAAGGACATAGAAGGAGAGTTGGGGAGAGCAGTCTACTTGGAACTGAGGTTGATGTCCGAGCCCAGCAAGAGCTGAGGACAGGAAGTGAGAGAGTCCAATGTGGAAGCCCTTAAAATGCAGGCTGAGGAGTCTCCACAGGATTCCTCATGGGAGAGGGAGTTCTTGGGTTTTCTAGTCTTCGTTTGAATGATGCAACCAGTTCATCTCATTTAACAATCCTTTCGGCCATTTTTAAGTGATTATCTTTTGGCAACAATCATCCCAGCAGGAAGTGAGCAGGCCCAAGTGTAGAGGGAGAGAGGCCAGAGAAGAGGAGAGGGTGTGGTGGTTCAGTGGACAGTATTTGCAAGGCCAGAGGAAAACATTCTGATAAACTTAATCACTCACGTAAGCTGGTTCTTCTAATTTGATTCCCCTGGAAACGACATCAGGCCCTTACAATACAGGAAGAGGAGAGAGGGAAGGGGAAAGGGGTTCTCTCATTTCTGCAGAGTCCTTTAGCTCAGGTTCCACTGTGAGGTACGTGACGGCCAATATTGCAGTCAGCCTGAACAGTGTCTGTCCTCAGCCTGGACCTTCCTGGCTGGTCCTGGCAGCTGGCTTCTGTTCACAAATCAGCTCTCCCAGCTGTGGGGAGATGAGCCCCTTGAGCGGACTGCTCCTTGTGAGTCCTGTTTCAGAAGACCATTTAGGCAGGCAAGTGGAAACTGGTGGATTTTATTAAGGGCCTCTGTGCCAGACACTTTTATATATGTTATATCATTTGGTTCCCTCAATAACCTTGTAAATTTACTATTCCTGTACAACAGCTGTGGAAACAGGCTGAGAACAAGCACCGCAGGTTACACAGCTAGAAAACGGAGGAAAAAGGATTGGAACCTGGTTCTTTCTAACTCCAAGCCCAGTGCTTTCTCCCCATCCCTGTTGACTGTAGAAAACAAACAAATGAATTAAGCAGAGGAGACAGGGAAGGGGAGGAGGAGGAAGTGCCATAATGAGATTATTAAGGGAATTAAAGAAAAAAAAATCTGAGAGGTTTGCCTTGTTCAGATGCAAGCATAGGTTTGGACCTGCATCTTATGACTGGTCGACATTGAGCTGGGGGCTGGCTAATGCACTGCTCTCCTCCAGAATTTGAGTTTTCTAGAAATCTCTCCCCCTCGCTGCCCCTACCTTCTCTTTTTCCCAGAAAGAAGTGAACCTGAAGGAGTTCCTGTGATGATGAGAGCATGCTGGATTCCGCAAGGGCCTTCGTCCTGGGAGATTCATGTCTGTGACTTCACTATGAAAACAAAACTATTTCCCCCAACCAGTCAGGGGCAACAATTAGAAAAGAACGTGAGGTTTCCTTTTGACGAAGCGTGTGGTTCATAACAGAGCGCCCCTTACCAATGGGGTGATTTGTAGCTAAAATGTAAGGACCGCAGGCTAAAAAGGAAAAGAATAAAGGAAACATAACAGAACTCCAGTTACCCACTTCAGAATAGGGAAACGAAGGGTGAGCTTTGGTAATAAAATATGATACTTTTTGTATATTTTTTCTGCATTAAGATGCAAGTCATTGTGCACTTTGGAAGTTGGTTTTGTATTAATTCACCTAGGGTAGATCTAGTTTTCCCTGTTGTTATAAAAACATCTCAAAACAAGCACGACAGGTCTTCAGAGAATGCCACCGATTCCTGAGCCACTGCAGATAATCGCACATTAACGTGAATTGAACAAGGGCTAGCTTTGATCCCACTCTGTGCCTGTCGGGATAATGGGAGTTTTAGCCCTTGGGTCAGGTGGATACAATGGCTTCAGGCAGGGTTGAGGCTGTACAGCGTAAGGTTAGCAGGGATCATGGCAGTGGCAAGCTACACACTGAACAGTCAGGCAGTCTGGAGGTGACAGGGCTCAGGGGAGTAGTCAAGGCCCCGGCAGGACGCAGACTTAGACAATCTGAGGTTGTCATGATCAGAGATATCAGAAAAGACCAGAGACAGTCACAGAACCAAGGGGAGCTCCATGAGAGCAAGTAGGATTTTTAAGACCTGGTGCTTTCTGCCCCTTCAGAGCAGGAGCCATGTTTTATACATCATTCCATTCCCAACACCTCCACAGAGCCTCACCCTAGAGCCATGCACATCAAGGGTTGCTGGAACATGTGTACTCTTTGATCACCATTCACACTCCTGGGCATCAGGTCTGTGTGACCAAAAGGAATTTCAATGGGAAAAAGTCATCTCCTAGCCTTTTGAGGTGGCAAAATTGTCTATGAGCCCGTAAGCTTTTCATTTGCATAGCAGAAATCTGCCTGGCTTGCTACACCTGAAGTTGGGGTCCAGTTTGGTTGGGAGTGGTTGAGGGGGAGGGGGTTGTAGGTGCTCCATTTTCTAAAAATGGACTGCTTTGGATTCCAGTGTGATCTAAATTTATTAACTGAGATCTTGATCTCCTTCTCAACAGAGAACTTTCTGCTCCCAAGATGATTACTAACAATCAGTTGCCTAACTATTCCAGCCCACTTTGGAAGCTCAGTTGAGCGACACACATACTAGCAGAGTTGGTGCCATGTGAAGTAGACTGACAGGGCCCCTGTCCAAGAATAAAAGGGAGGCCTAAATTGGTTCATATTTTTTTGCCTTTCCTTCCCTGGAGCTTCTGCAATAATTGACATGCATTTCTGTTAGTCCCTATGCATTGTTTCAATTTGATTTTTTACCTGTGAACTCTTTGTGGGTAGAGGCCAAGCATAGCGCCTGATACATAGCAGAACATCAATAAACAGTTGCTGATGGTGAATTTAAAAGTAATGCATTAATGAGTTTCTAGTGAGAAACCGGGTAGAAAACTACAGCATTCAAATTTCAATCAGCTCAGTATATTCCTTCATCACAGGCAGTGTTTTGCAATACTCTTTCCATATCCATTAAATCTTGGCTTAAGGCATGAATTCAGAGTGTCTTGGCATTTTATTATTTTATTGCCATCCCCACCGCGACAGCCATGCTGCTTGCAACTTCCTTTAAGGAAGAATTGGATGCTCAGCCATGCGGAGTGCAGTTAGTGGACAGCCTCCATCTGTGGTGCCTGCAGATTCCACCCTCAGTGTTGGAGCTGATTCCATACTCTGCTGCAGCCCCCGGGCAATGACCGAGCTTGGCAGGGGCACTAGGGTGTGGCCATTTCTGTGCAATGTAGAATCCTCTCATGGGCAATCTTTGTTCTGGAGTTTCCATTGGGTCAGGCTGAGGCTTTCCTTGCCCCAGTTTTCTTCCTGTCCCCTTTCATTTCAGGTATCAGATATTCATCACAGTCTGAAGACTTTCCCTACCCAATACTGCTTTCTGCCCTTTTATCTTTCACAGACTTTACCTCCCAGTAGATCTCTCACACTCCTCTCTCCCATCCCAGAGTCTGCTTCCCGGAGGATCCTAACTAACACACCTACACAATACCTCATCAGATATATTTCTTTCCTTAAGCCGTGACAGAGAGATTTTATTAACTGGAATGCACAGCATCTCCTACCACAACTGTAGCCTTGTTGAAATGCCCTCCACCCCAAAGAAAGCCATTCATCACGGCAACAAAGCCTCTTCCAAATCGTGTTTTGGATCCTCATGTTGTTCATGCAAAAATGTCATCTCATGCGGGTGGCTAAGCAAGAGAATGGGGCATTCTAAGACAGCACCCCACACACTAGCTTTTTGGCAGGTCTTTGCAAGCTTGGATCATAGCCTAAAGGAAATCTGAGCCCTCCTCTGGGGGTGGGGAGCATCACTGACCGTGTTCAGAGGTGATAATGAGAGCAACCGGGTTTGAATGGGGTTTATAAGGACTCTTGGATGGGGCCCTTGAGAAGTCTAGTGCTTTCCTTCCACTTGGCATTTTGCATTTTTGGCACAAGACATGTTAAAGCTTGGAATGAGGCTATCGCAAGCTATTTGTTTTGCCAAAGAACCAACTACTGCTTCAAATCTTATGTTCCCCTCATCTCTTGTTTGCTTCTCCTTTGCCAAGGACGCTGCTCTCCTGCGGTTCCTGGTAGCCCCACTGGTAGCTGATAGTGAGACTAGTGGAAGTCAAGTGGAAGATCTAGCCAAGAACATCAAACAACCTGAGTCCTATTATTTATCCACTTGCTGCTTGCAATTTGGCATTCTTAATGACTACTGGAACCCCTCTTTTTATCATGAAGCATATCAACTAGACAGCAGACACATACTTCTCCTATTATAAAACACCTTGATACTGGGTGTTGAAAACATCGATTTCTTCAGCTGTGGCTTTGGGTGCTCAACTACACAGAAGAAAGGAAACCATTAAAAAGCATCAAATCAGATACGCTTTAAATTAATGCAGCAATAAGATGGCTGAACAGTTTCAAGGAGCAGAATATAAGATATTGACACGGTTGATGGCCTTCTCCAGGGAGTCTTCCCTGACCTGTCATTGGTTCTGCCACTGCAGTCATTCATCAAGCCCACAGGCCCTTGGGTATGTGTCTGTGTAGCTCTAGTTGGTTTTGTATATTTTTATTCCTTGTCTGAGAGTTGGAAGGAACTGAAAAAGTCATTTCATTATAGAATAACTTCTAACTGAAGACAGGAAGCCCCTCTCATACAGAGTAGGCCTACCTTAAGCAGGTATTAGGTTCCAAAATCAGCATGCAGGGCAAAATCTAGTGTTGTCAACAACATTTTTGAAAATTCTGATAGGAGATGCATGTGGGACTTGAAGCAATGGGTGAGGGGTAATGAGCAGACCCGAATCCCTGGTCTCACTCTTACTGCTAGGCACAAATTGCCTTATAAGTGGCATGGCAGGGAGAATTGTTTATACCATTTAAAAATTTTTTGTTTGTATTTTTATTAAAGTTATACATGTTGTATTTTATTGAAATAAACTATTCCACCAGATTTGTCACAAAAATTGTTGCTTCCCCCACCTTCACTTCCTCTTCCCTGGAAGTAATGATTTTCAAATGAAATGACTGACCCTCCATACATACTTGTATTGCTACTTCTTGGGGTTCCATTTTGAGGAATTATCTATTGACTTCCACCATGAAAGACAGATAATTTCGTTCTCTTTCATTCCTCCACCCCACCATACACCTTTCCAGTTTCCCCATCCTCCTGTTGCAGTTACGTTATAATTTTGGTTAGATCCGTATTCAGTTTTTACATTTTTATGATTATGTAAATGTTATTCACAGCTGAACCAATGCAGTAACTTATTTTCTTTTCCTGAACACTTTTTATTTTCCCCAGAGTTAGTAATATTTTTTTTTTTTGTCTTTTTGTTTGCTTAATTTTCTATCCACTTACATTATAGAAACCTCAAACTCTCCATCAGTTGTCCAAATCTCCTTCTAGTACATTCAAACATACTGATCATCCATCAATTTCATCTTGGAATTGTCTTCTGGAGCCTTCCGACCTGTTCCTATATGGTGTGGTAACCCTTAATAGCTGGGTCACAGCTGTTGTCCTGGCTCCATATCATCCTGGGGGTAGCTTTGGCCTCTTTTCTGTGTTGGATCTCCTCTTTCCTGTGTCCCTTTTCTTCTTTGGCTTAATCTCCCATTGTGGTGGAGCATATCCTACAGAATCTTCCTAAGAAAAGGTGAATAGGAGTACATTTAAAAAAATCTCGCGTGTCTGAAAATGTTCTTATTCTATTCTTAAATTTTATTCATGGTTTTTATGAGTATAAAATTTTAGGTTATAGATCATTTTCATTCAGAATTTTGAAGATGTTTGTCATGGTTCTAACTTCCAACATTTCAACTAAAAAGGATGACAACATTCTGATTCCTGTTTCTTTGTAAGTATGTTTTCTCTCAGAAAGCCTGTTGGATTTCATCTTTGTACCCAGCATACTGAAATTTTACAATGATTTGTAATGATATGGATGTATTTTTATTCATTGGGTTAGATACCTGGTGGGACCTTTCAATATGAAAACTCATATTCAAGAAAACTTTCCAATTCTGGAGCCTTCCAACCTGGAAAATTTTCTTGAGGTATTTCTTTGTTTATTTGCTCCCCTCATTTTGTCTGTTCTCTTTATCTGGGTTGCTGTTGTTTGCATATTAGACTTCTTAGACTAATCTATTTTTCTTAACTTTTTTCTCCTATTTTCTAAGTATTTATCTTTTTGCTCTACTTGCTAAGAAGTAGATGCAAGAATGGTTCAACATATGCAAATCATTAAATGTGATACACCACATTAACAGAATGAAGGACAAAAACCATATGATCGTCTCAGTAGATGCAGAAAAAAATTTTGACAAAATTCAACATCTTTTAATAATAAAAACTCTCGAAAAATTAGGTATAAAATGAGACCACAATAAAGACCACATATCACAAGCCCAGAGTAAACTAGTGGTGAGCCCACTACTCACTAGTGAAAAATTGAAAGCTTCTCAAATATCAGGAACAGGAAAAGGATACTCACTCTCACCATTTCTGTTCAACATAGTACTAGAAGTCCTAGCTGGAGAAATCAGGCAAGAAAAAGAAATAAAAGGCATCCACATTGGAAAGGAAAGGGTTAAATCGTCTCTCTTTACAGATGACATGATCTTATTTATAGAAAACCCCACAGACTCCACCAAAACTGATAGAAAGAATAAATGAATTCAGTAAAGTCACAGGTCATAAATCACCATAGAAAAATCAATAGTGTCTCTATTGTTCATATTAGAGCCTTTCCTCACATGTCTGATGGTCTTTGGTTATCTCTACATATTTAAGGCACCAAAAAGCTGATTGGAAGCTTCAAAACATGATGGCTCTTATTGAACATGAGCTTCTTTGTAGGGCGATATGGCTGAAACCCCAATACTGGTTATCTTGAGATGTTTCCTCTTGAGCTGGTTGGGTTTCCCAGAGAAGACATGTCCAGTCTTCTGCCTGGAGGGTGAAGTCTTGGACATCAGTGTCCTGGCAGCCGATTTCTCTGGAAATATTATAGTGTAAGTTGGGTTCCCTCTCTGCTTTCCCACAGCTTCCTGAGGATTCCGTTTTCTCAGCTTTGTTATTTACCACATGCTTCCAACATTTTGCTGCTTTGTCTCTTTTCTCGTTCTTCCCACACTTGTTGATTTATACCTTTAAAGTATCCAGGAGTTTGGGATGGAGTGAAAACAGGTGCATGCATTCAATCTACCAGCTGAACTAGAATTCACTATTTGCCTTCTCTCTTCATTTTTGGCTTAACAAAATACCCTGGACTTACATAAGTTACACACTCATATGCTTTGTCTTCCCAGAAATTATAGTGATATTTGCTGCGTATCCTACATTGTATAGTAATTTTTTCACTTGTGATCTCATTTGGTTTTTAATATGACCTAGTGTGACAGGAACTACTATTTCTCATTTTTAAGTATGAGAAAACTGAGGTTTAGAGATGTTGAACTCTATCCAATTTCCATTAGTTGGTAAGGAGTTGAGATTAGACTCAAAAGCCAGATTTCCTGACTCTAAATCTGACTTTCTGAATTTTCTTTGGTCAACTACATTTATACTTTCTTTTGTGAACACTTTCTGTAATTAGAACCAGTCAACCTGCAAGACAGCCCCTCTCACCGGTGGATGGATGGCTCTGCTGGGAGGTTCTTCTGATTAATAGCTGAAATCTGCCTCCTTTCACATCTTCTCACAGGTTCTGGTTCTGCCACCTTCAGTTACATGGCATATGTCTAATTCCTCTTCCTTATGACAGGCCTATAGTTATTTGCATTAAGCTGTCATGGGGTGTGGATGAAGGGCAATGGGGTTGTAAAAGTTAGGGAAGTCCGAGTCCAGGATGTTAGATGAGTGTTGAAGTTGTCCGTGGTGATGCAGGTAGGCTGTGAGTGAGATGATAGAACTCTCCAAGAAGGATGGTCGTGACTGAAGAGGGGTTGGAGGATGACAGCAACAAGGCAGGGCAGGGAGAACATGGTGTATCTGAGTAGCATGAACCTCAAAGGAGGAAGAAATCTTACCTGCGCGTAAGTGGCAGATGTGCAAAGAGAAGACTGGTGTAGGCTGACCCTGCCTCCTGGCCCTGGGGACAATAAGATATGTCACAGAATTAGGTCATAAAAAAATCCAGATATTAGATAAGACGAGGAGATGGAGGAAACATTGGGTATATAGATTGAAGAAATAGATGAGCTAATTATAAGGCAATGAGGTTTAAGTAAGGCAAAGTGGAAAGAACTGGGATGAGAGTTAGTGAAAAGAAGAGTTGGGAGAAAGTAAGCTCAGAGCAATTCAAGGATGTGTGTGTGACCCTGAGCTAAATAAAGAACATGTATTTCCTCCACTCTGACCTGCTACCGAGGCAGCTGGGGACCGCAGCGAGGCAGTTGGAGCTTAGATCCCCTTTGTGCCTGTGGGGAGAGCCTGCAGCCTGCCTGTTCTCACCTGTGGCATGCCCTGGCTTGCCAGCCTGGCCCACAGGGCTCTTTCTTGTCTGACCGCCAAAGGCATTGGGTGAAGGATTTGGTCAGGAGCCAGAGTAAACAGCAGCTGAGAGACACACAACAGTTGGCGTCTGGCTCAGATGGCTCTGGCGCCTTCCTAGACAACCCCCTCCCCACAAAATGTCTGCTTGGCTCAGTGAAAGCTACAGCTAACATTTGTACTGTGCTTTGGGGTTTACCGGCCAACTTCACATACAGTACTACAGTCCATCCTCCCAACTGTGCTGGTGGTAAGTTTTATGATTCCCATTTTACAGATGAAGAAACTCCCAGCTCCATCCCTTATAACTGAGTGACAATGAGTAAGTCATTAACTCTCCCTCAACATCAGCGTTCTTAGTATAAAATAGAAGTTGTTCTGAGAATTAAATAGGATGGTGTGCGTAACAGTTTATGCTTACACACAGTTGACGTCATTCCATAAATGTTCATTCCATAGCCCCACTTAAATGATTTATCCCCCTTGGAGTCTCTATCTGCCCTTGCCGCTGAGGAACAGGCCATTTCTAAAGGGTGAAAGGAATAATTATAAATATGCAGCTTCAGTGACTGTGATAGATTATAAGGATGGCCCCAGCAATTCAATTTCTTCCATTCCTGGATGCATGCTTCCATGCAATGTGAATTTGTCATCTCAAAAAAAGGCAAAGTCTAGTTTCTCTTCCCATTGATTATGGGCAGGCCCTATGACTTGCTTTGATCAATGGAATGTGGCAGAAGTGACAATGAGCCTTGAGTGTCTGCTCTTGTCTCGATGCCCTGTGACTCCCATTTAAGAAAGCCCAGGCTGGTTTTCTTGATGATGACTGCATGGAGAGAGTGTCCAAGTCATACCAGTAGTTCCAGCCATTCCCACTGAGGCCCCAGACACATGACTGAGGCCATCTGGGACCTGTCATCTCTTCCTGCACTCCCCACCTTCTCACCTGCCAATTGACTGCAGCATACATGATCTCAGGTGAGACCAGCCGAGGAACTGCCCAGCTGCACCTGGGCCAGTTATAGAATCATGAACAAATATATGGTTGTTACCTTAGGCCACTCAATTTTATGGTAGATTGTTGTGCAGAAATAGATAACCGATACATGACTAAGATAAGATAGAAGGAGTATGTCTGGAGGGTAAGATTGTATAGATCCTGAATGGGGGTATGAAGGGCACTCATGGCGTCCTCTTTCTCCTTCAAACCATGATTGATTCTACACCATCTGGTGGTCATTTTGACTGAAGTTAGAATTATGAACCTGATGAATTTGTGAAGACCTACTCCTCTGACACATGTAATACTTTGCATGAACAAGTATAGTGTAATCTTACATCCAGGGAGCTCCGAGCTCAGAGTCTCAGTAGTCTCATTACTTTCAGAGGGTACTGGAGCCCAGAAGCACCAGTCCCAGAGGACTTCCTGAAAGAGGTGAGTTTTGGCTAAGTTCCTGACAGTGATGCTGGCAAAAAACAGAAGATAGAAGATGCATTCTAAACAGAAGCTCCAGCCAGCAAGGCCATGCTCCTCTGTCCAGGGCAAGGTAGGCAGGTGTCCAGGCAGGAATGAAGATTCTGGTAGTAGTGAGTGGAAGCGGACGATGCTCTTAAAGCTCATCTTTACGACCAATAAAGGGTCAGACCATCTGTACCTGACAAGGGTCTTGGGAATATTCCCAGCATCATGCAGTCAGTCTTGGAACCAAACCTCTCAGTCCTTGATCTCTACCAACCCTGTGGACATGTGGTGAGAGCTCCTAAGAGACCTCTAAATTGTTCTGGAGCAATGCTTAGGAAAGGGGATATGGAAGCAACGAGGATGGAGACAAAGCATTTCAGGATAAGGTGAACCGATTACTCCAGACCTGGCCCTGTCTGGGTCAAGATGAACATTTCAGAGGAATTTTGGTTTGAAGGGGCCAAGATGACCCCTAAAGTCCTGCACGAGCAAAGCAAAATATTCAAAGCAGACTGTCCTCTGAGCAGGGAAGTCCATGGTGTATTTCTCAGGGTACCTGGCAGTTTCTACCCTGGACTTGCCCACAGACAGGGGAGAAGGCCGAAGTGACTTCATGCAGTGAAGACCAAACCATAGTCTTCTTGCAGACCAAAAATGAGACTGGCTTAGAAAAGTTAATCCATGGGCCAATGAGAAAATGCTACTAAAATATCCACATGCTCTGGGATTTAGGTTGCTGTGTAGATTCTATGATTTCTGTTTCCTTTCTTGGGCTCATTCCCAAAGTCACAGTCCCTACCGTACGAGGATTCTTTGTAGTTGAATCTCTCTCACTCTTGCATCTGGTTCTCTTCGTCAACAGCAGCAATGAGGCAAAGGAGTTTGAGCCAGGAGAAATGGCTCTGTTTGGTTTCTGAGCTCGGCTGTGTCCGCACAATTCCAATGTCCATGAGTGTGGGGAGGAGAAGGGGAGAGCCGCTGGCCGGGGGCCACAGCTTCTCCGTCCTGGGTCCTGGCGCTGCGGCCCAGCAGCACATATGGAACCTCCGAGGGAACTGAGGAGGACAGCGCAGCCTGCTGGAAAGGACGCCAGGACTGAGAAAACCCAGCTCCCGCACTGACTGTTGCACGAATTCAGGCAGGTTAGCTAAATGAACATGTTTAAAGCATGTCGCAGTTTACAATATGCTTTCCAAAGCACTTTTGGATTAATCCTCTCAACCCTTCCATGACATATGTGATGCGTGATGTTATTATTCCTATTTAAAAGATGACGACACTGAGGTGCAGAGAGGCAAAAGTCTTCCAAAGTCACATAGCGAATAGAACCAGAATCTCTGCCCCTGAGCCCTTTGCTTTTCCCACCACGCTTGGCCTCCCTTTTTATGTTAACTTCTGTAAGCCTGAGTTCCATCATCATTAAAATAATGACAATTTTACTGTGTGAGGTAAGCATGTCACCTGTGTTATCTCATTTAATCCTTAAAATAACCTATGGGCAGAAACTATTTTTATCGCTGTTTTACAGATGAGAGAACTGGGGCTTACAGAGATTAGAAATCACCTAAGCCAAAGCCCATGTTCTTAGCCATCTCGCTGTGTAAGTTCCCGTCTGTCGTGGAATCCCCACCTACCACCTGTCTCACCAGGTGATACCAGAGATAAAATTAGATGGCGGGTGGGAAAACATTTTTGGAAAGTTAAACATGTGTGGCATAAATATAAGGAAAAACAAAAATCTCTATTCCTGTAGATCCTATATGGCAATAAAGCCCCCCAGAAACACTCCCGACAAACTGACACAGCTACAAATCTTCATTGACATAATGCAGCAGAGACAGCTATATAAAGAAGCTGCACTAGGAGGGTACTAGAGCCCAGGAGTACCAGTCCTGGAGGACTTCCTGAAAGAGGTGAGTTTTGTCTACATTCCTGGCACAGAATAGAAGAGAGGAGAGGCATTTGAAGCAGAAGCTCTGGCCAGCAGGGCCATGCTACTCTGTCCAGGGGAAGGGAAACAGGTATCCAGGCAGGAATGGAGATTCGGATAGGAGTGAGCAGAAGGGCACAATGCTGTTAAGGCCATAGAAACGTGTGTGTGTGACAGGCAGAGCTACTCGTCCCCACCCTCTGCAGTGTTGCGCACAATAGCTCCCACTTTATCCTAAACACAGACTAAAACTCATCTTTTGCTGAGCACTTTTTGCTGCCACAATCCTCAATCCCTTGCAGAATCAAAATACACTGCCCGGTCTTGGCGCAGATGCTTGCTCTCCCTTGTGGGCCTTTTCCATGGACTTTTATGTCTCTGTTTATTTTGTGTGTTTCGTGAGTGGCTCATGCCTTTAAAGGAAATGCACCAGCCTCGGCCTGTCATTATGGTCCTGTGCGCGCCCTGCTCTGGGATGGGTGAGCCTGGCTTTTTAATTTGCTGTGACAGGAGATAATTGTTGCTTGAGTTTCCACCTCTGAAAATAAATCAGGGTGGTTCTTCCCGGCTGGGAATCCACAGAGGCAAGCTCACCCCTGGGGCCTGTGCCAGGGGAGGCTTAAGCCAGGGCTGGAGCGACTGTTCTCAACATCCCTCACCCCTTTCCTTTTCTGGATTTCAAAACATACAATTAGTGTTTTCTTTAAGAGCTCAAGATAACAAAGTTAAGAAAGTTCAGGGAGACTTTTTGATAATGTATGCAAGAATTCTAGAGGTGGGACTCCGTGCAACTGGTAATACATTTGATGGCGGAAGTTATCTCGTCACCGTGGGAGGAAAGGTGGAATGGGGCCCCCAGTCAACCTGCACTAGACATTCAATGAGATTGAGAAATAAACTTATTGTTAGCTACTAAGACTCCGGAGTTGTTCGTTGACAGACTAGCCTACTCTAACTATAACAATATATGGAGCACTCAGCATAGTCCCTAAATCATAGTAGCCTCATAATAAATGATAGCTCTGACCTTGACTCTTGGAACAAAGGTTAGGAACACTATCTTGAAGCAGCCACACAGAATCTAGCACAGTTCTGAGCAAACGCTGTGCACTCTTTTACAGTAACAGAGGATGAGTTCAAAGTCAGCAAGAGGCTATCAGAACCTAGGGAAATACTGTGACCAAGAAAAGTGAAACCCTCTCCAGTGACGGGAGAGAGAGGACCACGATTTGCCCAATGTGTAGGTAGAGTCAAGGCATGGTCTGCTCCAGCTTTCACCAACCAGAAAACAGGTAGTGGGACAACTCCTTCCTGTCCCTACTCTCAAGGAAGTTATTTATTTCTGAGGTATAAGCCTAATGCATTCTCTGCTCAGAATAACAGGTAACAGAGGCTGAGTACTTGATTCCAAAATTTGGCATTGATGCCTTAGTGTAGAAACCAAGACGTTATAGGAATATGTTTCCTATTTAACTCTGTAAGTTACAAAATAATAAAAACCTCAGTAACATTAGAGTAGTAAGAGCCATAGTTAAAGAAGCTGACCATTCTTTCTAGGACAGTTTCTAGTGACACAGGAGTTTATGACAAGATAGGACAGGCAGTGCAGAAAGAGCTAAGAGCATGGTCTTGGGTGCCCACAAGGTGTATGTTTGTGTGATCCAGAACATAGAACTGTCCTTTATACATAGGGAACAGCCAGTAAATAATGTCTCATTATACACACTGGATGGGTTGATAACTTCTAACATTTGTATTATTATTTTAGTCATTTATTTATTCGAAAAATATTTGCTGCAAATTTTCTCAGTGCCATTACCTCATTTAATCTTCTCGGCAACTCTATGAGGTCAGTGACATTGCTCTCATTTTGTAAGTCATTAAATTGAGGCGCAGAGACAGTAATTTTAATACCACATAACTAGTTAAGTGAAGCTGAGATTTAAACTCAGATCTTAAATAGGAAAATCCCCACCAAGTCTTAGTCTGTAGAGAAGTGGATCTTGTGAGCAAATTCCAAAGTCTTTGCAATGCCTAAGCAGGAGGAAGAGATTGTTTTAATACCACCCGGCCCACTCTGAAGCCCAGTTGGGCTTGCACTTGATAGGGATATTTAATATAGAAAGGTATGCTGACAAGGAGTGTGAGTCATCTCCTGAAGATAAATACCATCTGTGCAGGGGACATGTGGTTAAATAAGAGAAATGCTTGTCCATAAAGTGTGGCCATCTCCCCTGAAAGCCACGCAGACCCGGCATGGCAGCCGAGGGCCAGAAACCATTGCTCTCTGGCCAGAGAGGTCTCCTGAAGAAGGATGCAGAGTTGGGCCTCCAAACCAGTCATTCAACACCAGTCTAAAGCTTTTCCAGTCGATTAAACACTCTCCCAGGCAACTTTCCTTCTCGTACTTTCATTGCATGATAAAGTGATTCTATTTCAGAAAAAAAAATTCATGGATCAAAAGGAACTTGCATGTTTAGACTCTAGTCATTAACAACGTGCACAAAGAGCTACTGAGATCACCAGTATTTCTGTATTAAAGAGGGGCTTGAAGGACTGGAGTGTTTTATGAATTAGCCCATTTCCTTGATGACTTCAGTCTTTAAGTTTTGGTAGGGGCTGCCAAGCTGGGGAGTTAGGTGCACTGTATTTCATTATCTTTCATTCATTAATTCAATCGATATTGCTTGGGCATCCTTTAAATAAAGTGTGATCAGGCGCTATGAGGGAGGCACAGATGAGTTACCTACCTAGGGGAGCCCACAGTCTGGCAGGAGACCGAAGCACCCGCAAGTGAGGCTCTGGAAAGGGAGGGCCTGACACAAAGTACCAGCTGTCCAGAAGTGGGGGGAGGAGGACTCTGGGCGGGAAGACGAGCACCGCGTTTGAGTCAGATCTCCCCAAAATACCTATTTTACTTGTAAGCTCAATGTTCGCAGGCCTCGCTGGTTCAGTGCTATGGATGAGGCACGTTAACAGGAACATTTCAGCAGCTCTCGGCCCCTGCCTGCACAATCGCAGGCCCCTGGCACTGCTGTCAGAGCCTCCCGCAGGGATTCTGGGAGTCCTAAGGGACTGTCTTGAGCGTGCTTAGGAAAACACACGTGCCTCCTCTTGCTGAGCCCGTGAGGGAGGGACTGGAGTCCTGTGACAGAACCAGCTTCCTACCACGGCCTCTGCATCTCCCTGGTCTCTGTTAGATGCCGTTTCTGTGTTCGCCACAGAAATGGGGGGGTCTGCCCTTTACCCTGGGTCTCACAAAATCCCTCATCGCCAGAACCCCTTCGGCCTCTGACTCACCCAAACTAGGGCTCAGTCTGTGGTGCCCCTGGGGAGCAAAGACCCAGTCTGGGCCCCTGTCCTCTGTGTCGATCTAGACTCAGCCCCACCTGCCTAAGCACAGACTCTTCCTTGGTCCAGAACAAAAAATCCCTGTGCATATCAATTCCTTGAAATTAGGCCTGGACCTGGGGAAATGATCTCCCTTAGAGTGACTCTGTAATTCATCATCCAAACTGAGAAAACTTAGTGAGTGGCAAATGCAAGGTGGACGGGACTCTAGAACAATAGGCATAAGCCAAGGCTATCCCCGGAAAACTGGGGCCTGTGGTCTTTCTTGTCCCCCATCACGCCCAGTCTCTGCTAGCCCTGCCACATACCCTGAGGACTGGTGCTGCATTTACATTTACTGGCCAAAAGGTGGAAAATAAAACCACGGGCAAATTTCAATTGCCTGCTTAGAAATAAAAGACAAGTACCCAGGGATATGAATGAAGGAGTTGGTTTAGGGGTTTGAACTTCCACCAGATTGACTCAACCACCATGTAACCAGAGGCCCCAGTTTAGGAGATAGCTGTCTGTAGCCTGGTTGGTGGCATTTTTCAGGCAGAATAAGGAAACCCTCTCAGTTAAGAATGCCTTTATCCTAATTTGTACTGATCTGCTGCTGCCAGTTAAAAGGATCTTATGTAAGTAAGACCAGAGTAATTTGTTTCTTGTGATGCCGTGAACAAGATTCCTCCCTAGACCTGGCAGCACAATATTTGCAGACATTTGTCTTCCGGCTAGTGTAGAAATCTTCCCCGTATGTAACTGGGTTTTCTCTGAAAAGACAGTTGTTTAAAGCTCAGCCCAACATTTATTGACTTCTTTGTGCTTGTATCTACAGGGAAACCATAGTCACCAGTTTGAATGGACTAATCAAGACCTATGAACTGCTGTCTGCACTAATATCCACTTCTCGGAGATCAAAGCCATGTGGCTGGGGAGATAGATTTTCAGCTGCTTTCCTTGCATCCTTCTCTGATCAGAGTGATTTATAACTTCAATGCCATCATCCGTCAGGAGCTTTCGACTTTAGCTATTTGGTACCACACTGTTGAGTATTGGGTGATTTAATGGTTTGAGTTTATGCTTAATCTGTCTTATAAACAACCCTGTGATTAACAAAGAAGAAGAAGAAGCAACTTATTCTATGACAAAAGCCTTCCCGAGACTCTAAGAAATGGGAGGAGGCCATACTTAGGAGATCCAAAAAGGCTCGTTTAGCTTGTTGTCCTTTAACCCAGGGAGAGACCAGCACGTCGTGGTGAGGATGCTCTGTCCCTAGGCCAGGTTGAAACAGGGCAGGGTGGGGCACAGTTCCTCAGTGTGCAGTGGGGCGCAACAGGCATCCTTTGGCACCATTTTTCGGGGCAGGAGGCTCTGGGGCACCCAGCTCCTCTTGCCCCTGGGCTCACCCTTGTATTTTTGGGAAGAATACCCACAGTGCTCCCACAGACAGAAAAACCTCCAGGGCGAGGCCCAAATGTTAGTGTTCTTATGATCTCCCTACTAACCTCAAAGAATAAACTACACCATTCTAAGCAATCGGATCTCTTTCTATGCTGCCCCTGCCAGGAAAGATGTCTGTTCTGAGTCTGATACCAGCCCTTCCAATCCGGAACAGTGGGGCCAGGGTGCGGCTGAGCATGTCGGAGAGGGGCCAGCTTCCTTCACCTTCGCCCGCCAGCTGATGTCTCAGGCCTTGACTGGGTCTGCCTGGCCTCACCTCGATAGGACCTTTGCGGTCCTAAGGATTCAGTGTCTGGATTGGCAGATCACCAGGTGGGTTCCAAGGGGTACCCAGTACCCAGTAGCAGCTCAGTAAATATTGGATGGATGAATGAAGGAAGGAAGGAATGAGTGAAGTGTGAATCCCAGCCCTGCTTCCCTGGGAGGGTCTCGGCCCTAACTCAGGCTGGGAAGTTTGCAGGCGTGGTTTGAGCCACCTGCCACCACTCCAGCCTGAAGACTGCGGGAGGAGGAACTAGAGGCAAGAAAGCGAGAGGAGGCCCTTGCTGTGAACGTTTTCTCTGGTGCTGCTGCCCCAGGCCCAGGGCAAGGCCCCCTGGAGGATGAGGAAGGAAGAAGCGTTTCCTCCACAGCCGGGTGCAACCCTGGCTAAGTGCAAGTGGCCTCAGCATTTCTCCATCTAGAGCCTTTGCCCAGCCTGGGGCATGCTGAGGACATAAAGAACAGAAGAGCTGAGTGTCCCCTGACCCTCAGGGTTCCTGAGGTGGTTATCAGCAGTCGAATGATCCTCCTGGCTAAATGGTGTCTACAGCTGTTGCTTAGGTTTGGAAGAAAAGGGACTTTCACATACCCAGGCCTCCTCTGCTGGGATTAACATGTTGCACTCACAACATTAAAAGATAAGGCCAGTGGGGCCGCAGCCTCCTGGCAAGTTATCCTGGTCACTCCACCCTAAAGGTGGGACTTCATGGAACCTGGGGATGGAGGGGGGCTGTGTTAAACCAGGCATCTTCTGAATTCTGCAGAAAATGTTATGACCAGATTCACCGTGGAGAGTCTGGACATGGTAAGAGGGGGCTGGGTATGATCACAGTCGGTTGTAGGGCTGCAATACAGTCCACACGTCCCCAGCTTGTTTAAAGGTTAATTCACAAGACAAAAAGTCTAAAAGAGTGCCTGGCCATGGCAGGGGCTCAGCAAACAGTTATTGATAGACTGACCCCACATCATCCCTAGCTGCCTGTGTACCTGCCTGTGCAGAGCCATCTTGCCAGAGGCCAAAGAAGATCTTAGCCATGACTCTAACCCACGCAGGTGGCAAGGTACAGGCGGCAGCTTTTCCATTCCACACACCCATGGCCCGTGTTGGCCAGAAGAGGAGCTGTGAATAGTCCCTTAGCTGTGTGTTGCTATTAAAAATAACAAAGCCTGGACGCCAGCTCAGACGCTATTTCTTTCCCTGTAGACAAGTAGGCTCTGCATGGGAAAGGAAGCCTCTTCCTTGCCCAGAGGATCCATAGTCAAATGCCTGCAGGGGAGATTATATTATAGAAGCTCCAGAACAGTCAGAAATGCCCCCAGCCTCTCTGAGGGAGGGGTTCATTCCAACCCTAAGGACGCCTGTGTGCAGGCCTGTTCACACTCAGGGTCGTGTGAGCACCGGATAGCTCTGGGAGCCTCCCAGGCAGCGAGCACAGCACCTGCACACCCAGCAAGGGCCGTAGCAACAGGTGTGACCATCTGAAGTGAGGGCAAAGGGAGATGGCTTTATGGGGCCATGGGCCACCTTCAGAAATACCCACCTCTTGGCCGGCTGCTCAGCCTGACCCGCACGGCAACTCCAGGGAACCTTACCAGCTGTTCTCCAGCGATGGTATTTGCCACACACTGGCATTTCCTACACTCCTCCCTCCACTGACCACATCTCTCGGGGCCGCTGGGAGCCAGCTGACCAAGCTCCCGAGGATGTGAGTCAGCAGGCTGGCATGCTTAGGAAGGTACGGTTTGGCTCTGGTTTGGGAGCTTCCTGGACCCAGCGTTTCTGCTCTCCTACTGCACCAAAGCCCCAAGATCACCTTTCCTCAGAAAGACAAGGGCTTCCAGAACATTCCGGCCTTAAGTCCCTCTGATGTCCCTGCCCCATAGGCAGCCCCTGAGTGACGGCATCACTGTGATGTTACTCACTTGTAGTGGCACTGGCTGACTGCATAAAAATCACTAGGCGTTTGTTACAAATTCAGAGTCCTGGGCCTCACTCAAGACATTCACTGGGTGGAGGGCGGGAAGTGGGGAGCAGCACTCTGTGTTCGAACACGGTCCCCAAGTGCTTGCAAGACACTGCTAGGACTGGCAATCACTAAAAATGAGAGTATAAAAACTTCAAAAATGCATTAAGAATCTCCCTTTCTTTGTTAAAATCTTTGGAAGAGGAATTTGACGCCCAGAGATAATTTTGCTTCCTGATAGCTGTAGAGGAAGCAGTTTTCTCTTTTCTTAAAACAAGGAGACCCTCTGGGCTCTTTGTCCATCCTAGGACGGGAGGAATCCAAGAGTGTCTCCAATACAGCGTGGGCTGCAAATCGCCTTCCTAGGCATTCCAGACTCCCACACACAGGCGCAGCTCCCGGCACGTTCCCCAACTGCTGGAGACAAGTGAAGCTGTGAGCTTTTGCCCAGGGCTTACCAGATCCTGAAAACTTCTAGAAGGGATTTTCCGGGTCTGTCAAGCACGTACCACTAAGAAGAGGTAAAACTTGATGCATACTGCAGGGTAAATCCCTGGAAACCGCTAAACTCCCCATATTATGTGAAGGGCAGAAATGTGTCTTAAAAAAAAAAAAAAATCAGGGTGAAGCCAGAACGCATGTCGCCAATAAGACTGAATTAGGTAACGAGAAAGACAATGTTTATTGCCAGTATTGAGGCAGGAAATAATTCATTTTCCTTTAACCATTATTCACTTTCCTCCAAAGGACTGGCTGAGAGAAGGCCTGGGGGGTTTTTGTTTGTTTGTTTTATTTTGTTTTGTTTTGCCTCTTTGGCCTGTAGGATCTGTCCCGTTGAGCCTCAGCACAGGAGCCGGAGCTGCTGTCGTGAGGGGACGGCAGGGGAAGACGGCTCCCCCAGCTGGGATGGCCCCTGTCCGCTGCTGGCCCGGCCCAGGTGGGGCTGGCCTATATGTTCTCACCTTTGTATCCTCAGCTCTTAGCACGGTGCTTAACGAATACCGGACACAATGACAGGATGAGTACATGAGAGAAGGTTTCCAAGGTGGGCTGGACAATGTCCTCAACCTCTCTACATGCTCACACATAGAGACACAGAGAGAGAAAGAGAAGGAGGAGGAAGAGAAGGGTACAAAAAGGAGGAGGAGGAAGAGGAGAGGGAGGATAATAGAAGCATACGATACTCCACAGTCAAAATCATAGATGGCTGCCTGGGGGGTGAGGGGAGGTCCTGTCCCCTGTCACCATAGCTCAGAGGTTTCAGGCCCATCAGTGGCCCATTCCATCTGTTCCTAACGTGCAGCACTGAGAGGTGAGAACAGGCCACAGTAAAGGGTTCTAGACTGCAAAGGCCGCCCGTACCCATTCTGCTCCTCACACACAGCCCCTGGCTCCCAGAGCATGCCTTGGAGGGGCACGTGAAGTTCTCTCTTCATGGTCGTTTCTCTTTCTCTCAAAGAACCCACTGGTTTCTCCCCATGGTGACATTACCAGGCACGAGGAGGCTCTACCTCTTCTTAGCACTGTCAGCCAAGGGTAGGGAGAGATGGGCCCCAAAGCCAGTGCTCACAGGAAAACCAGGATGGTGCCAGCCACATTTAACCCCTTCCTTGCCAATCTGCCCTCTCCCTGGGAAAGGAGTGTCACAATACATTGACGCTCAGTCCACCTGAACAGCTAGGGCTCTGCGGCATGGCGGACGCCCTCCATGATGAAAATGGCCAGTCTCGTGTGCAATGTAGAGGTAGTACTTCATATACATTTTTCTGCCTTAAAATAATGGAAGAAAATCGCTGTTGTTTTGGCTCAAGCAAAACTAAAACTGCTTTTTTGAAAGCCGTATTTAAAGGGTTCATTATCTTGCAGGCTGCTAACTATATGCTCTGAGCCACACTCAATAAAAGCTTCATATGACTGTCTTTGAAATTAACAGCCACCTCTTGTGCTTTTCAAGTTATTAAAGATGTTGGCATGGTGGAGAGATTGTAAACTTTCTATACTGGTGATTAGTCAGTGGGGCCACATCCCACCAAACCCCCCAGGGCGTTCCTAACAAAAAGTTCCTTGTGACCCAAGCACCAATTTTTCTTTCTTGTCTGTTCATTCTAATTCCACTCAATTACTCCTGAGCAAGCTGTTTTATTCCTGTCAACTCACGTTATTTACTAGAGCCCGTCAAGAGGACTGAAGTGGAGGCTGATATTATGTAGGATGTTTTGAGACTCATTAAAACACTTTAAAACAATCACCTATTGTGATATTCACAGCCTTATGTGGGGTGGCCTTGCCTGGACCATTTGGAGCCTGGATCACTTTATTTATTTGCTATTAAAAGTTTCAGGTTAGAAAGGTTTTTCTAATGAAATTTTTGGACCTTGGGGACACAGGAACTGGTCAGGGTTCCAGGAGATTTTTGGGCAAGGATCTGAAAGTAAGTGGATTAAGCGTGTGTGGGAGGGGGGAGCTCCTGGAACAGTTCTGTCTCTCGCTGATGAGCTGGGGAGAAGTGGGGGTCAGCCCCAAGGAGCCACAGAGCTTTGCCTCCTAGAAGAGAGAGAGAGA
>RJWJ010009566.1:0-49573 GCA_004363605.1 Indri indri | reverse complement strand
AAGATCATGATGGATGCTATAGGAGTGCAGAAGGGGAAATAATTAATAGAGGTTGGAGTTGGTGGGAAGCCTGTGGAGTAGGGATTTATTGGAGGACAATGCAGGAATAGCTAGGAGGAAAGGAATGAGGGAAAAGGAATTCTAAGTTGGGGAAAACATTGTAAGTAAATTGTTGGATCAGTAAAGCCATAGCATTTCTATGCTATGTAACTAATAGCCTGACTATGCCTGTGTTGGGCAGTAGTGGAAGATAGGAAAGGGGGATGGGTAATTGGTACCTGTTAATAATAAAAGAAGTATGAGTTGGGGCACCAGAGGTCTTTGATTGGGATTTTTATCCCGCCCTGTGACTTTGGGGAAGTTGTCCAGTCTCTTAGGACCCCAGGTTTCCTTATCCATAAAATGAAATGGATTGGATTTGTAAAATCCCCCACAGCTCTGAAATCCTGTGCTTATGTGGAAGTGATTTCTCTGACCCCACTGTCTGTGGAACGGTGTTTTTCTTTGCTTCACATTGTGTGGGGCCGACTTGTGGTTCTGGCCTCATTAGCCCATGTGGTAAGTGAGTAAGCTGACCAGCCCACGTGCAGACACTACACACAGCCTCACCACACTTAGTGATCACCACCACTGAGAGATCTGGAATCTCAGCAGGTGGATTTATGGAAGGACCCCCTTGGGCATTTCACTCCCAAATTATTTAGAGTTAATTCTACTGCTGTTCTCTTGAGTAGCCTCAAGTTTTATGGATACTTGCCTTGAAGTGGACCCTGAGGGCTAATCTTTAAAAATTAAAGCTTTTTAAAATTTTTCCTTATTGTTCCTGTGGCTCTCACAAAACTAAAGGAAGAAAAACAGCACCATGAGCACCCGATGAACAGCCAGCAAAGCCCTAAGACTTTCATAGTAGACTCACCAGCCAGGTCCTTTTGTGAGCATAACTGAACACTGCTACTTTTGACACCAGGATTGCTCATTTTCAAGGTATATATTTAAATAACCCAAAACTGTATAAACACAAATGGAAATGGGCTTTTCAAATACTATGCTTAGGAATCATTGGCTGTCATATGCCATTATTTCCATTTTCTTTTTAGAAGGGAATTTTGGTGTGTGACTCTGTTCTGTCCCGGTCCTTCCTGGTTTGAGCCCCTCAGGAGTCACACACAGGCCTTTCTGCCGCTGTTCAGCCTGCAGTGGTGAGCTGCAGTGCTGTTGCATCAGAGGAAATTCTCTAAGTTTCCATTCCCATTAGCTTTTTCTCTTTGCTAAGAGGGAGGTACTTAGAGCAGTATCTTGCCCTCTTCACAGAAAAAGTCCTTTGTGTTTGTCCCTGGCAGGAGCCTTCATTGTTGAAGATACTTCTGGACTTCTGTGCTGGATAGATTTTACACAACTTGGTGAACTGAAAAATAACTTGAAATGGAAGAACTAAAGCATATGGAAGCTATTTTATCTATGTTTTGTGCCTCCAAAGTTTTGAGGGGTTTATTTTGTTTTCAGAAACTGAAATTTGAGAAGAGTGACAATTTATCCTTGTCTTGCCCTTGAAAGGAAGAGTATTCCTTTGGGGAGTGAGCTCTGAGAAAGAAAGGAGGCTTGAGCATGTAAAGACTCCAGAGCTAACTGGGTAACATTAAGTATGACTTATTTGTTTAGAAGTTCCTTGAGGGGATGTAATGTATCTTTTTTGTTGTATGAGGTTCCTAACAGTGAGTTGTATCTAAGTAAATATATAATAAATACTAGCCACTCAGGAGACTCCTATCTTTTCATCTGCCTCACAGATCTTCCTCTAAGGGGTAGCTACGAACATCACCTAGTCCATTCATGCCACAGATTTTCTGAAAAGAAAAATAACCACGTCATGGAAGAAACTATGTGTTACAAAGGTTCTGAATAAAGGTTGCAAGTGAGATGGTTTAGTCTGGCCTCTTTTTAGAGCAGTGATTGATTAATGCTGTCTGTGTTGCTGTTTTTTTTTCCAGAGCTGACCTGTCCTGGACGCAGCATAACTAACGAAGCTGCTGCAGGATGAGAAGATGGCAGCACGGCTGCTCGCACCACCAGGCCCTGATAGTTTTAAGCCTTTCACCCCTGAGTCGCTGGCAAACATCGAGAGGCGCATTGCTGAAAGCAAGCTCAAGAAACCGCCAAAGGCTGATGGCAGTCATCGGGAGGATGATGAGGACAGCAAGCCCAAGCCAAACAGTGACCTGGAAGCAGGGAAGAGTTTGCCTTTCATCTACGGGGACATCCCCCAAGGCCTGGTTGCAGTTCCCCTGGAGGACTTTGACCCATACTATTTGACACAGAAAGTGAGTTGGAGGAGGAGCAGCAGCTGCAGATACCTGTTTCCTAAGAGGTTTGGGGGAGTTGGGAGAGAAAGCACTGTCTCTTTGCCAAAGTTTGGATAAGTAGTTAACCTTTTGCTGCGGTTCTGGTTTATGGGGATTATTTTCATTTTAATTGCTAATGAGGGTCGTTTGTGGGTCTTGGCAATTGTCACCTCTATTAATAAGACTTATGTTTGTGGCTCCAGGCCAGATCAGAAAAAGAGGACGTAAATGAAATAGGACTGTTTGATAGAGTGTAAAAATGATGGGATAGCAAAAGGTGGTACAGCCTTGCAGAATCTCTCTAAAACACACATTCAAAATTCTATCTTTAAATATGAAGCTGATGTTACCATTGTGACATGTGCAGAGCCTTTTGATAATATGGTAGAGATGACGAATTCGTTCTCGTCTGTCCCCCTTTGTGACACTGGATCTTAGTTATTGGGGATAGGAATAGAATAGAGTACAAAACTGGGCAAATAAGAGAGACTCCACGTCATTGGCCTTGTTACATAGTTGTCTGGATTGATTCTTGCAACGCTGATTCTTGCAATAGAGTCAGTTCTGTTATTCCTGCAAATAGAGAGCACAAGTAAAAGAAATATTAATCTTCATTTGGCCAAGGGTATCAAACTTCCTGAACAAATATTTGAGCAAATCTTGGTTTCTTTCTCATGATTATCTTCTGAAACAAGGCAACAAATGGAGAAACAAAGCCTCCTTGAAGATCCACCAGCTACTAATTAGCCATCAAATCCAGAGCACTGACATCAGACACAGTTTTAGGGGACCCTCATTGACAAATGTCATTTAAAGAATTAGATTGATGAGTTTTTCCGGATGAGGGGGAAATGGCTTTGTGTAATTACATATTTGCAAATACAAAGCTTAACTAAACTGCTTTTGTTAAAAAAAACTTCCCTTAACTAAATTGCCTTCCATTCTTTCAGTTTTGTAAGAAATTTCATCTTCTTTGGCTTAATAATGGAACAGAAGTAAGACCAGGCCAATAGATCTCTTAACTTAGCTCTAGCTGTGGAGGCATTTTTAGTTCAGGATGACAAAAGTAATTAAGACATTCTATACACAAAATGGTCCTTTATCCATGTACTTCTGTTGCAGCTCAGGATAGCACATAATGGGAAAAAGTAGAACCTGTAGTCTTTATCTTTCGCTGTGGAATCTAGAAAGTCGAAGGAACAAAACATGATATGATATAAAGAACAGTAGATTGGAAATAAGAAATCCTGACTCTATCATAACTCACCATGTTTATTATTTACATTTTTCTTTTTTAGTAAATATATTGCCCAAGCTACCACAAATAGTTTATAGGGAAATAAATAAAGGAAAAAAAACCTTCTCAAAACTAATTCATGACTTTTAGCAAGTCACTTCATCTCTCTGGGCCTAAACTATTTTTTTTTTTTACTGAAATGCAAATTAAATTTCATTTTATTAAGCCTGACTTAAGATATGAAAAATATACAGAGGTATTAGTTGTCAGAGCCTACTTTTCCTTTATATACCTTTTCTCCTGGTTCCTGCCCTATAGACAGCTTCTTTCCATTCCCAGTGCATCAGATTCCAGTGGCCTGACTTGGGAGTCAGGACTCATCAAAGAGAGCAGGCTTCTGGCCCTGATGGGTGTTGTTCCTTGAATAGGCCAAATTGTTGTTGATGGAGCTCCATAGGAGACTGGCTCTTCATGTTGGAAACTCTGACTTTAGCCTTTGGCCTCACCACAAGGGTAAATTGTTCCTGGAAAGAGTAACCTTAATTGTATTTTGGTTCGTAATCTTTTAAAAAAATTTTAATATACCACCATGCAGAAAAGTTCATAAAACATAAACGATTACAGACTAACACCATGTCAAGAAAGAACATTGCTAGCATTTCAGAAGTATTAATTATACTTTTAAATGAAGGATTCTTCGGTTGATTAAAAATAATATGCTTGCTCAAGTTTACTTGCAGATCTTCACTGGCATTACTAATACTTCTGTAGGGGTGGAAAAACTCCACCACCATCCTCTTAGGGTCCAGGCTGGGTCTGGGAATTAAATTGACATAGCATAGATTAACAGGAGAAAAACATAAGACAAGTTAACATGGCATGGGAGCCCTTATAAAGAAATGAAGATCCAAAGAAGCAGCAGTTATAGTCAGTGACTTATATACTGAATTGGACAAAAAATAGTAAGTCGTGAAGAAGCAACTAAATTACTTGAAGAGGCTTAAAAAATCAGATATTCTAACAAGGTATGAGAATACAGTATTCTCTCAGTCTCACCTTCTCATCCTTGAATATAAAGATGTTGCCTTTCCTTCTAATACAGAGAGTGTGTTTCACATGGGAATTTCATCTTCTGCTCTTAAGAAACAACAAGAAGGTCAGAATGATCTTTTTGTACCTGCTGTTTTTCAAATGTCTTAACTTAAATAGTCCATGTGCCAGAATAGTATATTTTAACCCTTTGACTTCTTACTAACTAGGCCTTTTACTGGGCTAAGTTAGCAAGGCCTCTCCTTCAAGAAAGCACACTGGGAATTAACCCACAAATCAAAAAATTATAAGAGTAGAAATGACTTTAAGAGGACATTCCTTTCTGTTTGTTTTTCAAGGGCTGCCTTAAATAATTCCTAGCAAAATAGAATCTCTTTTCTTTGTTAAATGGTACAAGTAGAATCCTTTATCTTTTCCTCATAGGTCTTGTTTTCTAACTGATTAATCATCTTTATGACTATCATAGAAACTTGTTTCTCATTTTCTTCCCTCTTTCTTTTTTGGGGTAAGAGAACTAGTTTTCTGTTAGTAAAGTTCTGGTTTCATCCCGTTGTGGATTTCACACTCCCAAGGGACATAGGGCCCTAAAATTACATATCATATTTTCAAGATACTGTTGTTTATTCCAGCTGGTGCTAGTTTGGTTTTCATAAGCTTCTGACGTCCTTTTTGGGTTTCACACTGATCTTTCTAGCCTGTCCCTGCAAACAACCTGGATCATCCTCTCTGAATTGCCTCAAACCTCTTAATGCTACAACTTTACATTTTCTTTGCCTCTTGGTATTTTGTTTTAATGTCTCCTTTCTTTGGCTTTCTTGTTTTTCAACTGTTTGTTACAAACAATTGAATTTAAGGAAGATTTAAAATTTTTATTTATTTAATTTATAAAATAGGTAATATATTTTCATGGTTAAAAATTCAAAAGTATTTGGCAAAAAGTTTCCCTTTTACATCTGCCCACTTCCTGTCTCCTACAGAGGTAACCACTGATAGTAGTATCTTCCAGAGTTTATGTGTATGCAAACAAACAAAAACGTGTTTTAGGGAACTTGAGCTCCCCTAAAAACCTTTATTCTTGGTTTTCTTCCTACTGTTTTCTTAAACCTATTGAAGTCTTAATTTTGTTATTTATTTTTCTTCTTTTATACTATGGAATCTTAAGTTTTATCAATGTCAATTCTCAATTCATTTCTCTTCCTCCTCTACTTTTTAGGTGATTTTTAGTGAAAAATTAAGGACTTTTTCTGTACTGCTGAAAGTGTTTCTTTATCTTCACTACAAAAATTACTCTCCAATGCTTAATTTTAAATTAATTTTGTTGAATTTTAAATGGCCATATGTATTCCTAATACAATTACTTAAGTAGGCAGCAAGCAAGTCTGTGGATTAAGATGAAAGAAGGCCTTCAGAGTTGACTTCTGTCCCCTTTCCCATTTCTTAGAACTGCTAAATGAAATATGTGTCCCTTTGTTTAATGGGTATACCCTCTTATAAGAAAGTCCTGTAAACAGAAATCCAGATTGCAGGATTGATTGATGTGTCTTTAAATAGGGCACATTCATATTGCATTAAAAAATTATATATGGCTTCCCAAAGTTCAGTTTACCTTCAACTTTTCATATGTACCTTTTCCTGAAAAGTGGAATCCACTTAGGATCATAGAAAATTATAATTTGGCAGCCTCAGACATCATCTAGTTCAGCCTCTTTGTTTTATAAATTTTATGAGGTGAAGTACATACTTTGTCAAAAGTCAACACCATTGGTGATAGAACCAAGACCAGAACTCTTGTCTCCTAATTCTATATTTATTACAACGTACTTCTAGTTCCCCTTTTCTCAGTTTTCATTAATTAATCTTCAGCCTCAGTTGGCTCAGTTCTTCTGTAACTGGGCAGCAGGCAACATATGGAAAGAAAAATAAGCTCCTTTTTCATTTATATCCCTAATAATCCCTGTGGTTTATAGGACAGGTCCTAAAAAGTACAGTGCTTCTCGGGGGAGGATGGTATTCATGTTAGCCCCAGTATTGTATCTTCTCCAGTGAAGGAGCTCCAAGTCATCAAGTAGCCCTACACAAGCTATCTCTGGTACTTGGGCTCATTGTCTGTGTGCTGCAGTTGTTCAAATGGACATGTGATCTTCAGGCAATTTACTTAACCTCTCCACCTATTGTTACTTTTTAAAAGAAGATTACTTCCCACCTGCCACAATCCATCCCCAGCCAACAGCAGAATGGTATACAGTCATGCATCACTTAATAACAGGATTCATTCTGAGAAATGTGTTGTCAGGCCATTTTGTTCTTGTATGAGAACATCATAGAGTGCACTTACACAAACATAGATGGTATAGACTACTACACATCTAGGTTGTATGGGATAGCTTATTGCTCCTAGGCTAAAAACCTGTACAGCATGTGATTGTACTGAGTGCTGTAGGCAATTGTAATGCTAAGTATTTGGTATCTAAATATATCTAAGCATGGAAAAGGTAGTGCATTGCGTCGCAGCTATGACATTACAATGGCTTACAAGGCCACTAAGTGACAGGAAGTTTTCAGCCCCATTATAATCTTATGGGACTACTGTCAAATATGCAGTCCATCTTTGACCAAAACATCATTATGCAGGGCATGACTGTAGTGGAAAAAGCACCTCACTGGGAATATAAAACCTTGATTTTAGTTCCAGCTTTGCCTCTTGTTGTCCCTTGGCCAAATTACTTCAATTTCCTTATCTGTAATATTTGCAAAATAGAGTTGGACCTATATCTATAATATACCTTTCTAGTTGTATTTCACGCTTTTGCCTATCACATATTGTGTTTTAGCTGTCGCAGACTGCTTTGTTTCCTTAGTGTCGCACCCCTCCCCTTCTGATTGCCATCCCCTCTTGACCTTTTCATATTCTACCCATTTGTCTAGGCCCAGCCCAGAGGCCTCTTTTGCCTTGTAGCCTAACTTGATTCTCCTATACCAGAACTGACTCCTTCTCCTGAATTTTTATAATACACTAAGATCTTCAGTCCCACCTAGGATAAGAAGTTGGTTTCAGGTTTTACTCAGGTTAGGTGTGAGAGGATACCTCTGTTCCCAACAATGTTTATTTTCTCCTTACCTCACTAATATTAGTGCCATCAGCTTCCTCAGATGAAGAACTTTTAAGTCATACACACACGTACACACACACACACTCTCTCTCTCCCCGTGTCTCTCTCTCTCCCCGTGTCTCTCTCTCTCTCTCTCTCTCTCTCTCTCTCTCTCTCTCTCTCTCTCTCTCTCTCTCTCTCTCACACACACACACACACACACACACACACACATATTCTTCTATGAGCTCCTGGCAGAAAATCCTTGCCAAGTCTATTCTGACACACTTTCAGTAGGTATACAAGACAGAGATAGTCTGTTAAAGGAAGATTTGTGTTCATTAGGTGTGATTACTAATTAGTTGTTGCCTGCTTTTGCACAATAAACCTAGATGCTGCTTTCTGTTTTAAATAAAAACTACATATTTTAATACTTCGGTTTATTTTGTTAAAAAAACTTTTCCCAACAATATAAGAAAACAAAATGGTGTTCGGTTATTTTTTTTACCAAATCAAATTGAGGCAAATGTTTGTGAGCCGTTGGTGGGGGTGGGGGATGGATTACTGATGGGGATGTATGGGTTCTTATCCATGCTCCAAGTATGGTTACCTAGAGGGAAAGGGGTTTAATTAAGCATTCCTAAATCAGATTCCTCTGTTACAGCCCTAGCGATAGATCAAGAGTTGGGAAATCTTTTTTCCGATCCCAACCCCATCTAATTCCAGGTGATCTCAGGCATGCCACTTCACCATTCAGGGTTTCAATTTCCCCAATCTAGAAAATTTAGATTATGCTAATAGCTAATATCATACCTATTTTACAGCGTTGTTGTAAAGACCGTTTTTTGACTACTCTGTAAAATAAAACAGCCTATTGCCCCAACCCTACTTCATTTTTCTCTGTAGCACTTAACGCCTGACATATAATATACTTATTTGTTTATTATTCATCTTCTTGTATCATCATCAGCTGAAGCAGTGCCTGCCCTATAGGAAGCACTCAATCAATATCTGTTGAATGAATTAATTAATCTTATGAGATAATGCATGTGAAAACATTGCTTTTCTAAGTGCTGTGGACATGAAAGGTGACATTATGATTTTTTTCCCAATGAAAAATTTTTCTGTCTTCCAAAATGAACTAAACTCTAGGGGAAAAAAGACTGATTACCAATATTTCTGCCTTTTCCAAAGAATTGGTTTCATTTAAGAGCCGAGGAGGTGGATCAGGAAATAGGTTTTCTGGTATTTTAGAGATATTTTCAGAGGGCTGGGTAACTGTTAAGTGCCACCAGTCTTGCCACTCCTCTTGTGAAACCTTAGAATTAGAAAGGACTTTATAAAAGGCCATTAGGTAACAGCCTCACAGCCTCTACTTATTGCTTGAATCTCTTCCTAATTTACTGATCACAAGTGAGTATCATACAAAAGATGTTATTTCCTGAATATTCTAAGTCCTTCAGTCATGTCCATTGTTACTAAATGTTTTGATTTTTCTTGGCTGTGTCAATTGTGTTGCCTTCCCTCTATGAACTGACTTTAAGGGAAATGAGAGGAACTGGTATAGAATATGTACCAGTTTGGGTCACCTCATATAAAATGTGATTACTTTATTCAACAATTATTTCTTGAGTACTTCCTGTATGTGAGGCATAGTGTTCTCTTGCAGGAAACAAAGATTAATAAAGTCCATTCTTTATTAAACATATAGTGTGATATCACTTTTGACAAGAGGGCCCCAGGATGATTTCATAATAAGAGTAGTATTTGAATTAGGCCTTGGATTTTATTTTATTTTTTTAAATTTTTTGTGACAGCCCCTAGACTTTAGAGCCTTATATTTAGAAAGGAAGGACAGCCTCACATTCTAGGCAGAAAGTACGCATGAACAGAGGCTCAGAGAGAAGGGCGTAGGACATGAAAGAAAAAGCCAGCTCCATCTAGTTTGCTTGGAATGTGGGGAAGTAGCCAAGGAGCAGAGGGAGGTGTGGCTGGGAGCAGGGAGCTGGAACCAAGGCAGGGGGTGCTCAGACTGCTAGAAGTTTGGTCTTGGTAAGCAACAGAGAACTACTGAAGATTTTCGAATGGGAATAAGGATATGGGATTTTGGCTGTGCCTTAGGGAGAGGAATGTGGCAGCCATATGTAGGATAGACCAGAGGGAAAGACAACTGGGACAGAGAGACCAGCTGTGAAGTATTGATGGTCTGAATTGTAGTGGTGGGAGTGGAAATTAAGGGGAATGGATGAATTCAAGAGTTATAGAGATGAACTAGTTGGATTTTGTGATTGATTATGGAGGGGTAAGGATGGAATTGAGCTTGTAATCATTCGTTTGATTGTTACTAAGAGTTTTCTGTATACCCAGGCTCTGTTCCATGCCCTTGGGAACAAAATAGAAAAGGCTTATACACTCTTGGAACTTAGGTTTTGTTGGGGAGACAGATAATAAACACATAAAATCATTATGGATAATGATACATGCATTAATGGAGATAATATGGTCCAGCTATTAATAGTTTAGAGGTTTGTGATATTCTAACTTGGTATAGAGACCAAACTTGGAGAATCTGGAAGAATCAAAAGTTACATGTTCTCTCAGATATTCACTATCTTAAATAGATCTTCAGCAAGTACTACATTATAATCTTTAAAAGGACCCATAATGCAGATATTCTCAGTTGTTTAAAAGCCAGTGTTGTCACTCTGTTGAGAGAGTTGGCCAGTGTTGGATTTTTACATAGGCAGGAGTCCAATATATTTTAGCATTAGTGTGAGCTATAGGGGTGCCTAAAGATAAACTCAGCATTTTTTCCAGAAAGAACCTCAGGTCTTCTTAAGTTGTTATACAAGTACTAAGTTGTGATTCCAAAGTTCTGAGCCACATAGTATATAAGAGACAGCTTTTACCTGAATTCTAGGATGTGTGTTACTAGCTAATCACCTCAGCCATAAAATTCCACTGATTGGTAATTTGTAAGAACTAGTCTCTGTTGGTTTCCCCAGAGTGTGAGTTGTGAAATCTTCTTATCCTAATAAAAATTGACCTGTTGAATGGGGGTTAATAATGACCATTTAAACTTTAGAGAATGTCTCAAGATTACAATGATATTGATCATCTTCTGAGAATAATTAAACATATTTTAAGTCCTTTCTTTTTTTTTTTTTGAGACAGAGTCTCACTCTTTTGCCTGGGCTAGAGTGAGTGCCATGGCGTCAGCCTAGCTCACAACAACCTCAAACTCCTGGGCTCAAGCGATCCTTCTGCCTCAGCCTCCTGAGTAGCTGGGACTACAGGCATGTGCCACCATGCCCGGCTAATTTTTTCTATATATTTTTAGTTGTCCAATTAATTTCTTTCTATTTTTAGTAGAGACGGGGTCTCGCTCTTGCTCAGGCTGGTCTCGAACTCCTGAGCTCAAACAATCTGCCCGCCTCGGCCTCCCAGAGTGCTAGGATTACAGGCGTGAGCCACCGTGCCCGGCCTTAAGTCCTTTCTTAAGGAGAGTAAGAGTGTGTCATCATTAAACAGAGGGATATTTCTCTTACTATTTCAAAATTCACAAACAAGTTGTCAATAGTTCTTTACATATAACCCTGTTTGACACAATTTAAGATTGGAATTGTCCCATGGTATGACAATTTCTGCCAACTCTGATTCTACCAGTAGAATTTTTGATATAAGCTCTGAAGATGTACTCCTATTCCAGACACTTTGTGGAAGCTACAAAGTTTGGCCTGTAGAACCAAGTTGGAATAAAAGATTCCTCCAATTTCAGAGGACGGGCTACCCTATCTACTGTTCGAGATCAATCCCTCTCCCCTGCGCCTTTCTACCTCCTCTGGAACTTCACGCTTTTCGTTATCCTTTCTCTTTTCCTTCCCATAGTCATTCCTTTCCCTCAGCCTGTAAACATACTCAAAGCCTTGACTTCATATCCCCAGCTAGTCTAATCTCTTATCATGCCATTGAAACTTGTAAAGGGGAGCATTTGCTTACCACCTACATATCTCCCACCTGCTCCTTCAACCTTGCATCCTGACTGCATCCTCACGTCTTTCATGACATTCCCAAAATAAGACCTTCCCAATAAGCTCTCAAATTGCTAAGTCTGACATATTTTTTAAGGTTATCTCACTAACCTTCTCTGCTGTGTTGACACTGTGAGTTGTGCCGATTTTTGCAGCTCTTTACTTCCTTGGTCTAATTTTCCTTGTATCTCAGATTCTTCCTTCTCTTTCTCTTTCATTTCCTCCACCTTTCTCTTAAATGTTAATGTTTCTCCATGCTCAATCCTTGGCCCATGTTCCTCTCATTTGGCATGCTGTCCCTGGGTGATTTCATCCAGGCTGTCAGTACCAGGACTCCTGACTCTATAGCTCCAGCCTGGAATGTACCTTAAATATGCAATACATTGCCAGTCTTCTTTCTCTGGATTTCCCACAGGCAACTCAGCATGTTCAAAATCGAACTCATTTTCTCTCTCTCAAACTTGCTTATCCTCTTTTCTCTGCCATCCTAGTTGATGGCATCACCAAAATTCTGGATATCATTATTGACTTCCCATTTTCTATAGTCCCTGAGGATCCAGTATTAGGGAAATCTCAGTATAGCCAGGTTTCAGTTCCAGGGATGTTTGAATGCAGCCTTTGTGGTCTTTCTCCCATGCCATGCTGTCTCTATAGACTTTATTGCAGAATGATTGCAGAATGGTTTTTTGTTTTTGTTTCCCACTATTATTTTTAGAGAGTTTTCTATCATTTTGCATTGCCTCAATACAGAATGAGTACAGTCAGCTCTCTATATCTGTGCATTCTGCATTCATGGAGTCAACCAACCTCAGCTTGAAAATATTTGGGGAAAAAAACATGTCTGTACTGAACATATATGGACTTTTTTTTCTTGTTATTCTCAAAATAGTACAATAGCAATTTACATGTTTACAAAAATACATTTGTATTAGGTATTATAAGTAATCTGGTGATGATGTACAGTATATGAAAGGAGCCAGGTGTGGTGGCTCATGCCTGTGATCCTAGCAGTCTGGGAGGTGGAGGTGGGAGGATTGCTTGAGCTAAGTAGTTTGAGACCAGCCTGAGCAAAAAAGAGTGAGACCCCATCTCTAGGAAAAATAGAAAAATCAGCCGGGTGTCGTAGCTGTCCCAGCTACTTGGGAGGCTGAGGCAAGGAGTTTCACTGGAGCCCAGGAGATTGAGGTTGTAGTGAGCTACAATGACGCCACTGCACTCTACCCAGGGAGACAGAGCAAGACTCTGTCTCAAAAATTAATTAATTTATTAATTAAATATATGGAAGGATGTGCATAGGTAATATGCAAATATTAAACCATTTATATCAGGGATTGAGCATCTGTAGATTTTGGTATTTGTGGGAATCCTGGAACCAATCCCCCTGGATACTGAGAAACAACTGTATATTGGGTTTTTTTTAGTTCATTAGTTTCATATCATATCTTCAGCATGGTATCTGCGGCATAGAAAGAGTGAGAGGACTTTTCAAATTAAAATTAATGAATTTTTATGGGTAGATGAGCTAAGGGATAGAAAAGGTGACCCATATAGTTTCAGTTGGGCACCTAGCAGAAAGTTGGATATATTATACATGTAATAGTTATAGGTTAGTTGATTTTAGCTATATCATTTCTTCATGTCTTAAGAGATTCATTCGTACATTCATCAAACATATGAACTATCTACCTTGTGCCAGATAGGCATCATATTATATAGTCTGCTTGCTAAACTGAGAAAGTCACAGGAGATGGAAGATAAACTCCTGCCCTTTACGGATCTCAGGGTCCAATGAGAGAGACTGATAGGTAAACAAAGATGACAATATTCTGTGTTAACTGCGCTAATAGAAGTAAGTACAAGTGTTGTGGGGACATATAGGAGGTTAGGCGAATTCTGTTTTAAAGAGTTGAATGGGACTATCTTCAGAGAGGAGACACCTTTCCCTTAAATGTTTGAGCTGGACCTTAAAAAAATTTTCACCTGTCAGAGAAGAGAAGAAAGAGTAGTTCAGGTATGAAGAACAATACATACGAAGGCTGAGAAATATGAAAAAGGCTGAATTGTTTAAAATAGTGACTTTAGTTGTGACCAGAGCATAGGGTGTGGTTTGGTAAGACAGGAGGTAAGCTTGAGAGGCAGATTGGAGCCCAATGTCTGCATACTAAGGAGTTTTCGTTTTCTCCCACTCTCAGAGTTCCCAGGTCTAAAATAACCTCTGGGACCCATTTGGAGCCAGTGCAGCCTGGCAGCTACTCTGGACTCTTGCTCTGGCTCGTGCACAAGTGTCCTGCTGGCTTGTGCCAAGTGTGTGAATACTAATTAACATGAATGTCAGCCCTCAGAGTCTCCTAATGGCCACCCCATGTTTAGAGCGAAAGAGTGGGAGCAGCAGTAGTGAGTGATGGCAGCGGCAGCATCATAACCACATTTACCGAGTGCTTATTCCGTGCCAGCCACTGCATGAAGGACTTCTTGTGGTCTTTCATTTAATCCTCACAACAACCTGATAAAGTAGGTACTGTTGATCATTATCCCTATTTTTCAATAAGGAAGCTGAGCCTCAGTAGCCTTAAGTAAGTTGTCTTAAGATCGTGATGGCCAATAAGCAGCAGAGCTGGGTCTTGAATCCAGGTCTGTCTGGCCTCAAAGGCTCTAAACCACTCTGCTCTGCTGCTTTCTAAGAGAAGAGTGAGAGTAGATTATAGAATATGAATTCAGGCCGGGCGTGGTGGCTCACGCCTGTAATCCTAGCACTCCGGGAGGCCGAGGCAGGTGGATTTTTTGAGCTCAGGAGTTCGAGACCAGCCTGAGCAAGAGTGAGACCCCGTCTCTACTAAAAAAAATAGAAAGAAATTATCTGAACAACTAAAAATATATAGAAAAAATTAGCCTGGCATGGTGGCGCATGCCTGTAGTCCCAGCTACTCGGGAGGCTGAGGCAGTAGGATCGCTTGAGCCCAGGAGTTTGAGACTAGCCTGAGCAAGAGCGAGACCCAGTTTCTATTAAAAAAATAGAAAGAAATTAGCTGGACAACTAAAGACACACACACACACACACACACACACATATATATATATATATATATATAAATTAGCCGGGCATGGTGGCACATGCCTCTAGTCCCAGCTACTCGGGAGGCTGAGGAGGATTGCTTGAGCCCAGGAGTTTGAGGTTGCTGTGAGCTAGGCTGATGCCACGGCACTCTAGCCCGGGCAACAGAGTGAGACTCTGTCTCACAGAAAAAAAAAAAAAAAAAAAATGAATTCAGTAAACAGAGGGGTTAATGTGCTTTACATAATAAGCCTGCATTTTGCTCTATAGAGCAGCTGTGGTCTGTGCACCCTAAGAGGGTAAAGAGGAGGAGGGTCAAAGGCAAATTCATATTGAAGGACAGTGAGGAAGAATGGCCATGCAGGAGGTTCAGACCTGCTCTGCCCTGGGGAGCAGCATTGTGCGGGCTCAGCGGTGAAGCAGGTGCATGGTGCTGCTGTTCTGCCAGGTGTGGCTTCCTGTGACCACGATGTGGGTAGGAAGGCTGTCAGCTGCTCCAAATGTGGGTTGGAGGGCATGGGGTTACAAGGTCAAACCAAATGAGAAAGTTTATGCAGAAGAACCTGGAAAACTAAAGCCACAGACATATGTGGTGCTAGCATTATCTTCATCAAGTGTAACTTGGGAAAAAGATCATCAACAGCTGCTGTGATCTCGGAGACACACGCCAGGGGTTTTCTTTGTGAGAGTTAAAGGGATTAAGTCGAAGAGACCCTTCATTGATCTGAGGGTTGGACCAGATGACCTTGTGTGGTAAAAAGAGTTCAGGCTGGAAGCCAGGATATCTAGACCTTAGTAACTCTCCCACTCCTTCTGCTCACTAGCTCTGTGACCTTAGTTTAGGCAGGGTACTTTGTGCTTGGTTTCTTACCTGTAAAATGAAGAGTTAGATTTGATTAATAGTTTTGAAGCTTTTAAAAATTGCAGTATGGCACAATAATTAAGAGTGTAGGCTTTGTAGTTAGACTGCCTTTGTTCAATGCTAAACTTCTCCATTTAACAGCTGTGTAGTCTTGGGCAAGTTGTTTAACCTCTCTCCCTCAATTCTATCATTTATAAAATAGTACCTACCTCATAAAGTGGTTGTTATGAGATGATTATTGTATAAAGTGTTGTAGTAGGATACCTGCCACATACTAAATGCTTAGTAAATGTTGAATGTTATTTCTTCAAATAGACTCATAAGTAAAATTATCAGTGACTAAAAAGGAATTTTTAAAATACGAGATTTAGAGGTCTCTTTTGCTCAGTTCTCAGCATAGTAGCATAGAGTCTTGGAAGATGATGGCTCCAAGTATTCATACTGTTCAAACAGAAGTACAAACCTAGGGAGAAATTTTTCTGCCTGTGTCCTCATGTCCTGCATTAGTTCAGTATTTCTAAGGACAGCTGGGTAGTACCAGGATACAGGTACTCTAGAAATGCAATCCAGTTGTGCCTTTGTTGGAGCCTTTCCTGGGGCACGTTAGGGATATATAACTTGTCTTGTGAGTTTACTTGAGAAATCCATTAGGCAGATTAGCGTTAAAGACATCAGGACTCTTTAACATGGTGTAGTCATTCATTTCTGAACACTTCCTAGCCTGATCTCTTCAGGTTCTGCATTATATTTTCCTTTATTAAAACAGGGACATTTTGAAAAGTCACTTGTTTGTTGCCTGCTGTATTGGCTGTATACATAGTTATTCAGAAGTGAACACCAAATTGCTGTTGATTAGTGGACAATGGGCCAGTTGCCTAGTTCGGAAGAGGCACATAGGTCTGGGAGAATAGGTATATACATTAGGTTTAGGCAGGCAAGAGATTAAGGCCAGAGAAGTCAGCTGAAAACAAGAGAGTCAGGTAGTTCCCAAGATCAAAACAGTTAAGATTTAGGGTCCAGATTTGGGGACAGTCATGAGTCAGTGCCAATAACAGTTATAACCAGATGGACTCAAAGGATATTGCTTCCCAACTACCTTCTTGTAGATTAGCTAAATCTCTGAGCCCCTCGGTGTTCATTATAGCCAGAAGGTCATCCGATGCCTGCAGGTTACCTTTGTCCTAATTGAGATGATGACCTCTGAGGAGTGGGAGGACTTGGTTGAGGGTCCCAGAGCAAACCAAGGGCTGGATAATAAACCAGAGTGTCCCACAGCAAAGCAGGGGCTAGATAATAAACATGTCTCTAAGATGCTTTCTGCTCTGTGATATACTCCATCCCTGCATTGAGTACTCTTCTGTATAATGTCCTTTCATATTTACACATACTTTATTTTAATTTATACTTTTTGCATGGCTAAAAAAATTATTCCAATCTTGGGGTGGGGGTGGGGATATGCTCATAAGTTGGCTGCACTGCAGTACTGTGATAACTGTGGTTTATTGTATTGCATTTGCAGTATGCTAGGATTTGTTTGGTGTGTATATGAATGTGCTTATACTCGGCCTTGTACAATG
Organism: Indri indri; assembly: GCA_004363605.1. Classification (NCBI taxonomy): domain Eukaryota; kingdom Metazoa; phylum Chordata; class Mammalia; order Primates; family Indriidae; genus Indri; species Indri indri. Next base: position 32,336 of record RJWJ010009566.1, on the reverse strand, counting down.
TCCCTTCCCCTAATTGTGGACCCCAAAGAGAAGACATCCTACCCTGAGTTAGTAATGGCACTACTCCTACATTGTGTGCTCCAAGCCCCGTACTGCTAATTAGAAATGAAAAGCCTGTGCTTTTCAGGAGGCTCATTTTGTGCCGGCATGACTCATGTATTAATACTCCATGCCATATCTCGTTAAGAGCTGTTCCACCACTCTTAATGGGCCTTGTGCTCAAACACATTCAGAGGCTGTTGTAACCTAATATTTTCCCTTCCCTTTTAACTCATTTACTTCACAAAGATCTAATTTAAGACAGATTAGGTGAAATATTATTGGATTTCATGAGCACCAAGTGATTGTTACTTAAGAAGTAGTCTCATAAAAATCCAAAGCTTGCTGTCTTTCCTACTCCATTGGGCTTTGAAGGATCTGCCATTGGAGCACAGTGTTGAACAAGAGACAATGAGTGTCATTTTGTGGATTCCCACCAGCAGTTTAACCGGGATTACACAGGTTTAATCAGCCGTGCAAAAAAAAAAAACTTACGTATATATATATTTTTTTAAAGCCACCCTATCCCCAGTCATCCCTATTCTTTCTCTCTCCCATATTCACTGTTCTCCTGAGAATGGGATAAAAGTAGAGGAGACAGTGCAGGGGCGGGAAAGCGTTATATGATGCAGTTCTGCATGAGACTGCTCCATGCTGCCCCCTGCTGACATCAGTACGGTTGCCAGGATAGTTACTGTCAAGCTCTGTGGACATTGGACTTCACAGATTGTAACTTGAGGGAGCAAAATAACTAATTCAGGAGAGTTCTACCAAGATATAATGTGAAAGAATAAATAATAATAGGCTTTCTCCTTAAAAGTATGGTTTGCTGATTTGTTGTACTTAATCTTGGATGCTCTGTGAATTTTCTAAATCATAGAACTACAGGTATCAGAGCTGGAAAGGTCCTGGGCATGCCCCTCAGGCAGCTCTCTCTTATTTTATAGGTGAGGAAAATGAGATCCAGAGAGATGCATTGGCTCATCAGGCCACCAGCTAGGTAGAGGCCAGTGAAGGAAAACCCAGTGCTTTAGGATGTGACCTCAGAGATGATCTGGTGGCTCCCAAAGCCCGGTGAGCACAGATTCCTGGATTCCTCTGCAGACTTATTTAATCAGAACCTCTAGAGGTGGGACTTATGAATCTGCATTTTTTTAAAAAGCTGCTTAGATGATTCTTATGTGTCTAGTCTGGCCTTAGTTGGAAACTAGTATTAGTGTATCCTCTGGGCCAGATCAGCTCTGCCATCTGTTTTTGTATGGCCCGCAAGCTAAGAATAGTTTTTACATTCTTAATGGTTGCACATGTGGAAATTGTATGAAATTTAAATTTCTGTGTCCATCAAGTTTTATCAGAACACAGCCACTCTTATTTACATGTTGTGTGTGGCTACTTTTGCACGACAGTGACGGAATTGAGAGGTCTTAACAGAGACTGTACAAAACCCACAAAGCCTGCAGAGCCCCTAACATTTACTACCTGTTTACTATTTGTTCCCCTACAGATAAGGCTTGCTGGTGCTGGGCGTACATTACTCTCTCTCATATAAGCACTGCAGACACCAGTGTTAGAAGCAAAATCCCTAAGCTTTAAGTACTTGTGTTGGTCCAGACACCATATTGCTTAATGCAAAAGATTTATGAAAATCTGCATGTAAATAAATTATCTGTAAATCTATTTTAACAATAAAGTATGATTTATGGTAGTGCAACTTTCTACTAAAAGTATAGGGGATTCATCTTCATTTCAGGAGGTTTAGTGTGGACTAGGTATTTATTTCTCTTTGAATAGAAAAAATTCCCCTGTTTTTATATTTGATGAAGATATAGGATGTAAATATTTAGAGAGAGGTGATGATAAATGATTTTTATTTTATGTGCAGCATTCAGTACCCAAATTATGACATTTCTACTTCACACATAAAATGTCCTTAATTGAGCCTTTCTACTTACAAAATCATAGTTTTAAAATACACTAAAGGTATTTAGTTTCCCTCAGGATCATTGGTCTCCCACTTGCCAGCTCATCACTGATACTAATTCCGAATCTTAGCTACCGCTTAGTTTTTCTTCAACCAAGGTGTGATAATTTCAATTTCCTAATGTCTTCCTTTTCTTTTTCCTCTTCTCCTTTTCCCTCACTTCAGTCAACACGAACATTTGTTCATTAATCAATCAACAGACATTTATTGAGCACCTGCCATATGCCAGGCACTGCGGGTGCTGATTCGGTGGTAGGAAATACCCACCATGGTACCTCTCAACCTATATTTCCATCATGACCAAACTAAGAGACTATAGAAATGGAAGGTATAGAGTACATTACTTTTTAAAATCCCATTGCCTGTATCGTAAGGCAGGTAGGTGATTTTGCCACGGCCTGGTCTGGTGGTTTTTAGGTCCTGAGACATGGGCCGGTGCTTCTTTCATTGTTGCTTTATGTACTGTACCCCAGGGGCTCAAATTTCTCATTCGCCAGAGAATCTATTCCCCACACCAGCTTCATTCTCTGCCATGTTGCCGCTAAACTGCATCCCAATCTGGCACAGTAGAAGCTGTAGAGAGGCTCTAAGCTCTGCATAATATCCCCCTGCTCTTTGCTACATGACCTTTGATAGGTGGTGTCCCTCTCCTGAGCTTTTGTAAAATGCATAGAGGATAATAATCCCTCCTTCACCCACACTTCACGGGAATCTTATGAGGCAGAGGAGGTTATTTAAAAGGCCTGGCATTTTCATAGAGGGAGTTACTATAGAAACACAGAGGGGTACAAGTACTTCAGGGAGGGAGTTTTGGGGAAGTCCTGGGCTGTTTTTTTCTTTGGGGAGTCAAGATATCGAAGGGCCAAAGGTTGGCCCTTGACCTGTTTCAGGCTAATCCCAGGTCTACTATTTCCTCTTGCTTTTAGGATTAGGTATCCTCTGCAGCTTACCCCACCAGGACCAGCACACTCTAGTACAGGAAGAACATCATCACAGCACAATATGAAACACTAGGGATGGTGCAGTGGGTGTTTCTGGAATGTACAGGGCTCAATACCAGCATTGCTTTTCCACTGGGAAGAGAATAACATGACTCTGGCAGATTAGAAAGAAAGGTATAGAAAATAAGAAGAAAAGAACTTAAAAAGAAAAAATCTGCCAACAGCTATTTATTGGAAGCACAGGAGCTAAGCATTATGTTGGAACTGTGAGAGGAAGTGTAAGAGTGGTTTCTTCCCTCAAATAACTTAAAACCTAGTTATAGAGGATGGAGGTTAAAAAAAGTATGATGTTAGCTGTGGGACTTTCATAGATGACATTTGTCAGATTAAGGAAGCTTTCTACTATTAATATTTGTAGTTTTGTGTTTTTATTTATTATGAAAGGATGTTAGATTTTGTCAAATGCTTTTTCCATACCTTTTAAGATGGTCATGTGGGTTTTCTCCCTTATTTTATTAATATGTTGTATTACATTGGTCGATTTTTATGCTAAGCCATCTTTGCATTTCTGGGGTAAATCCCACTTGGTCATGGTGTAAAATCCTTTTTATATGCTGCAGGATTTGGTTTGCTGGTATTTTTGTTGAGGTTTTTTGTGTCTATATTCATAAGGGATATTAGTCTAGAGTTTTCTTTTCTTGTGATGTCTTTGTCTGGTTTTGTATCACGGTAATAACTGGCTTTATAGAATAAGTTGAGAAATGTTCCCTTCCATTTTGTGGGAGAGTTTGTTTAATTCATCTTTAAACATTTGGTAGAATTCATCAGTGAAACCATCTGGTCCTGGGCTTTTCTTTGTGGGGGCTCATTTTTTTAATACAAGGTACAGAAGAGTATTTATAGAACAATCCCATTTGGGAGAGAGACTTTTTAAGGACATACGTATGGCTGTATTTACAAAGAAAATTTCTGGAAGGATACACAAAAAACTAGCATCAAGGGTTATCATTGGGTAATGGGGTGGAACTTAGTCTTATGTTCCTTTTTTTTAAAAAAAAAATGTAGTATTCTAAATTCTAAAAATTAAAAACTACTTAAAATGACTATTTTTTAAATGGCCATTTGCTCTGACTCACACAGTGAGGTACTAGAGCTGTGTATTTGCCACTGGCCTGTCTCCCAGGGGACTCACAGCCTAGCAGGCCCCTGCGTCCCTCTCCAGCATCACAGTCTGCTGCCCCGCTTCCCTATTCTGTCCTCCATCAACACTGAATTACTTGTCAGTTCCATGAAAACAGCCCGTAGTTACGTGCTCCGGTTCTTTTGTACATGCTGTGTTGTTCCCTTTCCCTGCCATCCCTTCCCCCTTTATCTGCACAGTTAATTTCTCTTAATTCCTCTTTATCCTTTAAAATCCCTTCCAAATATTAGTTGCCTTCTTTCGTGAACACCTCCCAGCTCATTCTCCTTTTTATTCCCCACCCAAGGGAAAAGAAAATCTCCCCCTCCTGCTACCTTTCGTATTTTCATTATTGAGCTTTGTGCTTACCCTGTGTCATAATCACTAGTTCACATATATGTCTTCCCTAAAGTTACAGTTTTATTTACTTTTGTGTCCCTCAGGAGCTGCTCAAAAATATTTTGATTCAGTTGAATTCAGGAGACAGGGCTTTCTGGGTAGAATGAGCAATGTGAACAAAGGCCAAAGTTATGAATTACTCTAACCTGTTCTGGGTGCATGAACTAGTTTGGCTAAATAGGAAGATGCATGCTGGGAAATAGGATTGTATGACTTTGGCAAGGCTGATATTGGAGGCTCTTAAAAGCCAGATAGAGCAAACTTGGTAGGTAAATATTGATTGAATGAAGAACACTTCTCACTTCCTTCCAGGCTTTCCTCAAATCTCTCTTCTCAGTAGGCTTATCCTGACCACCTGCTTTAAAACTGCCAGCTCCATTTCTCCCATCCCCTGGCCCCAGTATTTTTTTTTTTTTTTTTTTTTACGAGACAGAGTCTTGCTCTGTGGTACAGGCTGGAGTGCAGTTGTGCAATCGTAATGCACTACATCCTCAAACTCCTGGACTCAAGTGATCCTCCCACCTTGGGGTCTCTCCCAAAGTGCTAGGATTACAAGCATGAGCCACCGCACCCAGCCTATTGATTTTCCTTTCCCTGGTCTTCCTCCTTTTTCCATAGGACTTCTAACCCTCTATGTATCACATGCTATATAATTTACTTATTCATTATGTTTTTTATTTATTGTCTGTCTTCCCCATTATTATATAGGCTCTCCAGGCAAGAACTGTCTTGTTCACTGATAATTCCCAAGCACATAGAACATTGTCTGGCTCATAGTAGGTGCTCAGTCAATATTTGAATTCTAAATTAATTAACTGGCATAGATAGCTTAAGTATAATTCATATGGTTTATTTCTGAAAGAAAGGTTATTCTATACAATTGCTCAGATCATGCCAGCTGTTTGTAATATAATCTGGGGCAGGGCAGGGGAGAGAGGGCTGGGGGAAAGGGAGTTATATTGTGTTAAGGGTTTCTTGCCTTAAAAATTGGGAAATAAAAATTATAAGGACCTTAGAGTTTATTTCTTGCCTAGAAAAATGTTGTTTCATGTGGTGATTCATACCCATGCTTTAATAAATTCTCTCTTTTTCTTTCTCCACAGACCTTTGTAGTATTAAACAGAGGGAAAACTCTCTTCAGATTTAGTGCCACGCCTGCCTTGTACATTTTAAGTCCTTTTAACCTGATAAGAAGAATAGCTATTAAAATTTTGATACATTCATATCCTTTTCTACAAACATGGAGTGAGTGCAGCAATTGCATGATACTTGTATATGTTTCCAATATTTGACAACTGAATTGTATATTAAGTTTTTTACTAATATTGTATTTGACTCTCCCACTAGTCAGAGGTTTAAGAGTGAACACCTGCCAAATCCCAAGCTCAGCTTTGGCAAATTCTTTTTTCTTAGGATGATATCCCGGGAGTCTGGAGTTTTGTTGCTATCACTATGAGGGACAAAGTAAGATGATAACCTTTTATTGAAGTCTTAACTTTTTTAAGTGCTCAGACTTTAGTGATCTCATTGCATAGTAGACTGTTCAGCTTGTTGATGTATTAAGATCCAATAGTAGAATTCTTTGAAAGCTACTTCTTGAGTTACAAATAGTTGAATGAATGCTTTAGATATCTATCTTGAATTCTTTTTTATTTTTTGAGCAGTGAGTTTAGAAAATATCTGAGATAGTTCTCAGATGAAATAGACTCCTTGTTAAAGAGGTTTGGCGCAGATTGTAGGATAAATTTGAATCTTTTACTCCCCTTAAACAGAAAAATGCCAATTTTTTCATGTGGCCTGACTTTCACATCTTATTGACATAGGAGAGCATGTGCCAAATGAAAAATCACGTGATGGGTTTACTAACATTGCATAGTGACTTTAAACGTTCATGGCTGGTATTTAATTTAACAGCACTTAGTCCCATGCTTCAGAGAGTATCGTTATCCTCCAAGTAGGTTGAGGAAACTAGCAATGGCAAGTTGGTAAATCAGTTTAGTAAGCTTTTACCACATTTTATTAACTCTGAGAAGTTAGCAAACTGGTCCTGAAATCTGTAGTTTATAAGCAACATAGTTCTGAAATCTGAAGATTTATAAGGAAATAAATAATTCACGATGGACTTCTTGCCTTTCTGTTGGATCAGAAGATGAGTGCTTTTTCTCTTCAGGTTCCAAAGAGCATGAAGAAAAAATCCAGTGATGTAAAAAAATCCAGCTGTAAGAAATATTTTCTCTTTTTAAAACTCCACTAGTAGAATAAAGATGGTGAATGCCATTAACAAGAGAGAATGAGTTAGCAACAAATGAGACATGGCTCCCATTCTTGTTAAAGTGACAGTTAGTGTTTGAGTAACTCATACTGACCTAAAACAGTTTAATTTTTCTCAGTAGACAAGAACAGAAAGGGCTGAGAAAGATCCTGGATGGAACTGAAATGGCAGTATGGTTTGCTGTCCATAAACATTCCTGGCACTTTAGAATGATCAAATGGATTGGCCCCATTATGTAATTCTCAGGAGTATAGTGGTGCAGATGTCTTTGAAATCCTTACTTAACATGCCACAGCTGGTTTCCCACATTGGACATACTCAGTGCACATTGGCTGCATTGGCTAGTGCCTTGCCCCCAAAGACAATTCTACCCTATAGAAGGATTGGGGGGAAAAGTTAACATTACATGTAGATTTTCAGATAACTAGTTATGCAAGATTATTAGCTTAACAATAAATGAAGACTAAATAATATAGATTTAATGATTTTCTTATATGACAACTTTTGTTACTACGTGTGAAGGTATTCCATAGTTGAGATGCAAAGTGGTAACAGGGAAATGTTTTATCCCAAAGGAGAACAGTAGCAGCCCTTTTGAAAGAAGGAGAATAGCCATCCTGCCCCATCCCTCTACAGTTCTCTGGCCAGGTGTCAGATACACACAGTGGCATTCTGTGTTGATGGTGATAACCACAGATTTTGTTATCACCTTGCCTTTGCCTTTTTCTCCTCTTCTGTGCTTTGATTCCTTTCAAGTTATTGATTATAGATCTCCCAATACCCAATGTGAAATGTGTGTGTTTTCTGAGAAAAAAACAGGCCGGATTTTATATATTCCCCCTTGACTCTTCTCTACAGTATTTAGCATGATCATTATGTGCACTATTTTGACCAACTGTGTATTCATGACTTTTAGTAACCCTCCTGACTGGTCGAAGAATGTGGAGTAAGTAGCTCATTCATTTATTTCCTTGTTTGCTTTAAACATTCTTAGTCGCTGAACCTTGTTTTGCCACAATTTATCCATCAAGGAAAAAAAATATTAGTTACTACAACTCTTTATTTCACAGGGAGCGCTGAAAAAACATGTGACATTTAAGGACTATCCCTAGAAGTTAACTCTAGAAACAGAAAGTATGCACTGGAAATTATGACCTTTTATACCCTCTCCTCCCCCCGCCCCTCTGGGTTGGGCTGGTACCTATGCCTTGTAGCCCCATCTCCATCTCATATACTCAGTTCCTAATGATACGGTCTTCTCCAACTTTAGGTTTCCCTTTCTTTTTGCCTCCTCGGAAGTTAAATAAAAATAGCTCTGGGGGCCTCCTACCTGCTTCAAAACAATCATGTACTAGCTGGACATGGTGGTGCGTGCCTATAGTCCCAGCTACTCAGGAGGCTGAGGCAGGAGGGTTACTCGAGGCCAAGAATTTGAGACCAGCCTGGGTGACATAGCAAGACCCCGTCTCTAAAAAAATAAAAATTACCATGTACTAGATGGCAGTACAGAGTTGTTTCCTTGGAATACCATTTGGGACCCAAAACAACACTCCAAAGTTCTTGGTTTGTGCATTTCAGTAAGTTTCATTTAAAGCATTCCTTTTTCATCCTTCCTTCCCGTTGCATTGGCCATGCCCTTTCTGTTTTGTCTTTGTTAGTCGAAGCCACACTTCAAGCAAATATTATCTTAAAAGGGTCATTTAAAATTTCTGTCTGTCAGAAATTACCTCAAGCTGTCCATTTCTTTGACAGGTACACGTTCACAGGGATTTATACATTTGAATCACTGGTGAAAATCATTGCAAGAGGTTTCTGCATAGATGGCTTTACCTTTTTACGGGATCCATGGAACTGGTTAGATTTCAGTGTCATCATGATGGCGTAAGTTCTCTGCTTATTTAATTGGTATTCTGGGTGTGATTTTGTGTGTGGAGTTGTACTCCTGGGTGTATTTGTATGACAGTGTTTGTAAGTGTGAGTTTGTGGACACAGCTGTGTTAGGAATTAATTTTTTGGGTAGTCCTGTAAGGCCCTTTGGGCTTATGCTTATGATTCTCACTTGTGAGGGCCTCTTGTGCCCAGACAATGATAGCATATCCTGTTTATGTAGGAGAAAGTAAACAGAAACTTTACAGCTGGGAGAGAAAGGGAGTGATTTCCTATTGAAGCTCCCTTGTGTTTTATTCCCCCTTATAACATTGACCAAGGTTTGCATACCCATCACTAGAGAGCTTCTCTGAAGACTTGGAATTTTTTAGGTGTAAACCTTCAGCTAAAAATGAATTTCCTAGGTATGTTTTATCACATGAAATTTAATGAGGCTGGCCAGGTATTGCAGATTTTAGAGCACATTTTAGAGTCAAAACATGAGCCAAGGTATCTAAACAGGCACTTCCTGAAGAGTTACTAACCAGAATTTTGAACTGTTGCTAGAGATCAATGTAACTCCACATTGGTGTGCTAGCTGCTCTCAGTAATTTGTGTTGTTTTAGCAATGATAATATATCTTTGAGAGACTTAGCTGATGATACAAAAGTTTTAGCAGGCTTTATTATTTTATTTCCAAGTTGGGAAAACACTTGGTCATTTTGGGGGTGTAATGGGGGTGGTGAATAGGTTTTGTGTGTGTGCATGAGGATGTGTAAGAGAGAGAATGCATTTAAATATGTATGGGTCGGAGCATCAGCTAGAAAGATTTATTTCAACTGTAAAATGTGAATGAATGACATGCATCACATATTTGAAACTGGAACTTTGACTTTCTGTTATGTAAAGGCAATTTCGTGCTTTCTAGCATTAGGAATGCACATTGGTGTTCATTTAAAATTTAGTTGTCCTTGCCAGGCACAGAGCTGGTAATAAAATGAGCACTTTGCTCTGATCCCATGATCTGAATTTTCCTGAGTTCTGCTGTTTTATGTTACAGGCCAGAACTTCATCTTCAGCCATGATTGCAGTCATATGATTGCAAACCTTAGATAAGTCATACATACAGACATTTAGTCATTTTTGCCATTGTCTACTAGGGAGTTACTTTAATGTAGACTTATCTTTATGGGGCTCCTGCTGCCAAAATTTATCTTCCTTTCCTGAGAAATTGTCCGCATAACTTGGGGACATAAGCCTTTGCTGCATCCTGGCATTCCTTTTTACTAAAAACTATAAATGGGCTGCCAATAAAGTCATTCTGATTGAGATCAGCACATTGCTATGCTGATTAAGAGTAAATCCCAAGAACCTCCTGGTTGTGTCAATTCTTTCAAATATACTTTTGAATTCTCCTTGCCCAATTAAAAAAAAAACTGTTCCTTAAATGTTTATATTTTGAAACTTCTTTTTCAAAGAAAAAAATGAAATTATAGCTTGTATATATAAGACCCTTTCTTCCCCCCCATTCTCAAACCCTCGCCCAGTGGTATCATTACAAGTTAACTTTGGTTTGATTCTGCAGGTATATAACAGAGTTTGTAAACCTAGGCAATGTTTCAGCTCTACGCACTTTCAGGGTACTGAGGGCTTTGAAAACTATTTCGGTAATCCCAGGTAAGATGGTCCGGGGTTGGTGTTAGGTGTTGGGTTAGGGCCCTGACGTGACGTATTGTACTTTTTGTTTTGTTGTGGTTTTGTTTTCTTCCTTTGGTGTTTGTGTTTGTGTCTGTGTTTGTCATTTGTGTCTGTGTGTGACCTCCCTTACTACAGATATGTGACAGAGTTTGTGGACCTGGGCAATGTCTCAGCGCTGAGAACATTCAGGGTTCTCCGAGCTTTGAAAACTATCTCTGTAATTCCAGGTGAGAAAATTTGTACATAAGAGTGACTTTGCCGCATCTTCTCTTTTCCCTTCATTCATTTTTGTCCACCACATTCAAAACCAACGTCAGTACGTTGATATGGCCTTGCATTCTGCATGTTTTTCCTGGGAGACATTCTCTGGAATGGCCCTTTGGTCGTTAGGCAGTTTTCTCTGACAGTGCTTGCCAGGCATGCAGCCCCTATTCCATCCATGCTATTGAAAAAGCATGTGCTTATGAATCACTTGGATCTTACAATATCTGAAAAAATTGTCACAAAGCTAGCTATCTCTTTGTACATAAATCATTTGCTTCCTGATCTCATGGAATTACAGTAATTTTAACATTTGCCATCATTCCATTGCTTGTGATTTCTAGGCTTTCTATCGCATGGTTTGTTGAGCAGACATTATTCAAAGAATTATACTTTTACTGTATTAATGGAATTATTTAATCACAGAAGAGACCTACCCAGTTAATTAATCCAATATTACAGACAAATTTAAGTTAGCGAACTGAACTTTAATAATCATTGTCATGTTCTACTGCTGTCTGTTTCACTAGAATAAGAATCAGTAGACACCTATGTACATATATTCAGGGATCATTCTCAAACATAAATCCCAATGAAAACTTATACAGGTGCTGTTAAAAAAATTCAAAGGTAAGATAAGCTACAACTAAAGGTGTGGGCAAATAAAAAGTACAGAAACTTGAGGGGGAAAAAGAGGAGTCAATGGGTGGGTTAAGACATAGTTGATTGACAATCTCTTTAAAATTTTTGCCTTTTTCTTTTTGGTCCTGGTTGAGCTAGCCCAGTGGTTCTTAACCTTTTGAAGGTTTTGGATCCTTTGAGAATCAGATGAAAGTTCACAGATTCCCCCTGAAGCCCATCCATGGACCTCAGGTTAAGATTCCTTACTTTAATTTAAATCATTGCAACTGGGTAATACTTATTTTCTAAAGACAGTCTTGAAATCCAGAAGGGAAGATATTTTGGTTAGTCTTGTGAGCCTAAGATATACTGGCAGTAACTTGGCAAAGGGCAAGACTGTGTTGCTCTTTGGACTTTAGCTGTGTTCAAGGGATTTCCTAGAGACCAGGCTTTCCACAGCAGTTCTGTAGGAAATAGGGACACACAGAACAGAGCTCTCCTATTCTTGGCATCACATAGTTCTTCCCCTTGTGACTGACTCAGAAATATTTCTTTTCCCCTTTTCAACATCATCTAAATATCAGATAGGGGTGGGGGGAAGCACAAAGGTAGAATCCTGGAGAGGGCAGACTTGGAATGTGGTTTACCAAGAACCTCAAGGAAGGTAAACCTCAGTTTCTCCATTTACACATTTGGGCCATGGAGTGTGCCAATAAATTAGCGCCCTGTTAAAGATGAATTCTTTTATTTTTAGCAATAGTAGCTGACTCCGTATCAACCAGAGGCTGGATGTCAGTTGGAGTATACCTTTCTTGGCAAGAAAAAACTACAACCCTGACTTATCAAGGTTTAGTTCCTGGCCAGTTTAAATCCATTTAACAGTAAGACCAGCTCATTCTCCAGGCAACCTCACACTGCTCATTGATGGTGGTCTAATCCTTAGGGAGGCCTTGTCTTATTTTTTAAGGTATCTAGAGTGCCAAATCTTTACTTTCATTTTTTCCTTTGGTCTGTGTCCTCCTCTGGCCCCTTTTAAATATGATCCCGTGTTTTCTGCTCACTTCCCCCAGCATACTCTTCAAGGCATCTGTCTCTTTATGTTCTTGTGATCTCAAAACTTCTCTTCCAGAATTAAATTTGCAAGCTGTATTCTGTTCACTAACTAGGGCAGCAGATGCTATCTCTAGTCTAGCTCACAGCTTCTGTCTCTGTCTGTTAACTTTTGACCACTGCATTTCTGCATGATAACTCTTGGCTGATGTCCATTATTTATCCTTAATACTCCAGGGATACATATACAGTCTCTCTCTCTCTCTCTCTCTCTCTCTCTCTCTCTCTCTCTCTCTCTCTCTCTCTCTATATATATATATATATATATATATATATAGTGTCTAACAGTGCCTGGCCCATAGCAGTGCTCCATAAATGTTTGTAGTGGTAGTAGCAGTTATTATAAAGAAGAAATCTAAGCCCAAAGAAAGGGTTTGTGTCAAGATTTAGACTTCAGGCTGGATGCGGTGGCTCACGCCTGTAATCCTAGCACTCTGGGAGGCCGAGGCGGGCAGATTGTTTGAGCTCAGGAATTTGAAACCAGCCTGAGCAAGAGTGAGACCCCATCTCTACTAAAAAAAATAGAAAAAAATGATCTGGACAACTAAAAATATATATAGAAAAAAATTAGCCGGGCATGGTGGCACATGCCTGTAGTCCCAGCTACTTGGGAGGCTGAGGCAGTGGGATCACTTGAGCCCAGGAGTTTGAGGTTGCTGTGAGCTAGGCTAACGCCACGGCACTCACTCTAGCCAGGGCAACAGAGTGAGACTCTGTCTCAAAAAAAAAAAAAAAAAAAAGATTTAGACTTCAGCTTCACAGTTTGAAATAGATTCCCAGATTTCTATTTCCAGAAGCACCCCCAACTGAGCTGGCTTTGGGAGGCTAACTGGAATGGAAAATAACCTTAAGGGATAGTAAAGCGATGCTAGATCACTGCCAGTAAGTGGTCTATTTGGTTCTTGAATTGAAGCGTGATTTTCGATCCCAATCCTTTTGCTGTTCCCATTCTACCTTTTAGATTTAGTAAGAGAAATCCAGTAAATGACATGACATCTCCTCAGGGAGAGTCTTCTTTCACATGTGAAATTCTGAACTTTTCTATCTTGCTTTCTCCCATGGAGGGCTGTTGTCTATTCCTACCTGCCCTCTACCCAGGTCTCCTTCAAAGGCAGGAGCACCAGTGTATGTATGAGTCAGTGGATGGAGGGGCCAGCTCTTGCTTGGATATCTAAGTCATTTTGACTCCAGTGTTGTAGAGCTAGACCATAGTTAGGAAAACCGTTGTTTTGTATACCAAGTTTCTTCATGGATCACATCCGTGGAATTGTTGCTGTCTTTGCCTTATCCTGTTCCCAGTTTGGTTATAGGTTTTTGCCAAAGCTGCCTCAAACAGGATAGAAGTGAGAGCCACCACAGAACTGACATGGAGCCTGCAAGATCTCACAAAGCTCTTCAAGTCCCAACTCCCTTTATGAGAGAGAGTTTTTCCTTCCCTAGAGCACTCACCTCATTTCCCCTGGGATGACACTTTCCTCCCTCTTCACATCTTTGGTAGATATTCTGAATGTATCAAGGCCGCCAGGACTCTGGAATACTGGAGAGTAGAGTGCATTAGTTAGGTCCAGCCTTTTGTATAAGAAATGCTTTACTTTAGAGCCTTCTTGTAGCTTAGAAAAGACCAACTCCACATTCTAACCCTTTTTATTTGCTAACTCAAGACCTGGATACGTATCATTCATGGTTTGCCTTTTGCTTCAGAGGCATCAACTTAGAGAACAGTGTATGCAAGCTCTGTGCTAAAAGGGTCAGTTATAGAGGAGACCCTTTCTAAATTTTCTTTGGTCTGGAATTTGCCAGGTTCAACTTGACATTGAAATATTCTGTCTAAAAGTTTATATGTCTTAAAACTTTGTTTTCACTTTGTATTAATCTGGGTCCTGGACACAGAAATAAACTTCTAAGTGACTCTGACAGAAGCTTCATCTTCTGCATACTCTGATCACATGCCACAGGGCTGACATGCCCAAAGAGAGGGTAGGGATCTCAAAGGAGGGTTTGTTTTTTTTTGTTTGTTTTTTTTTTGAGACAGAGTTTCACTCTCTTGCCTGGGGCGAGCGCCGTGGCGTCAGCTTAGCTCACAGCAACCTCAAACTCCTGGGCTTGAGCAATCCTACTGTCTCAGCCTCCCGAGTAGCTGGGACTACAGGCATGCGCCACCATGCCTGGCTAATTTTTTCTATATATGTATTTTCAGTTGTCCATATCATTTCTTTCTATTTTTTTTAGTAGAGACGGGGGTCTCGCTTTTGCTCAGGCTGGTCTCGAACTCCTGAGCTCAGAACAATCCGCCCGCCTTGGCCTCCCAGAGTGCTAGGATTACAGGCGTGAGCCACCGTGCCCAGCCTCAAAGGAGGGTTTTTAATGCTCAAAATTCTGGTTTTTCTTAGACTGCAGCCTTAATAGGATAAGTAGAACTGGTTGCCAGAGCCTCACTTGTCAGTTCCTTTTCATTTCCATCATCATTTAAGTGGCTTCCACAAAGCACTACTTTGTTGCTCATTAGCACTTCCTTAATATCATTCCGTTCTCTTTAGAGTCGTACTTTCTTGATTGTTTTTCTCTTGGATATTTTATTTATTTGCTTTCGTTTCTGTTACTTTCACTCCTAACTGGTGAGATCAGATAGGAAGCAGGGAAAATGATGAGCCCTTCTCCTTCCCATTCCAGTGTTCAAAAAGAAAACATTTTCTTTGTATGTTGTGAATGTGGCCGTTTCTGCTGCACAATGAAGGGAGAGATAAAGTGTTTTAAGGCTGTATTCAGACTTGTTTCTTTTAAAATATTCTAATTATTAATCTTGCTTATGTATTTCTTTTTCCACATTGCTTCTTGAGAAAGCTAACTAAAGTTTAACAATGGTCCTAAGTGGAAAAACACAGGATCCCACTGACGCACCTTTGAGAGACAGTTTAGTTTAGGACACATTTTGTGATGTGAATCTGGTCTCAAGTAAATAAATATACGGTCCCCAAATCTCTCCCAAATTGCTCTTGACTTGAAGAACCTTCAGGAACTATCAGTTTAAGGATTACATTTGCAGCAGAAAAGCTGGCAGGGCATTACTTTACCCCCAGGACTTGTCTGGACCCAAGCCTAACTCTGGGAACTAGGGAGTTGTTCTTTCCCCTGGGTTGAGAACTGCTTGTTACTGCTATGGAGGCTTGTACCAATATTAATTTTGTAGGGGAATTAGCTCATGTTGCTTCAAACCACTTAAATTTCTCAACCTGAGCTACAATCCAGGGAATATCAATTAACTTTATTTATAATCTGGCCATCACAGTAGTAGAAGATTTTGATCCCAATATGCATGACTGATTTCTCTGGATGTAACACATAGGCAGGCTTTGTTGATTTGTACAGGGGATTGCTGGGTATTATGAAAGGTGACAGGGAGGTTCAGAGGTGCCTTTGAACGTAGAGTGGAGTAGAATTCTATAGCAGTGGCTTCACCTGCTTCTCAAAATTCCTTAAATATCAACTTCCTCTCTGGTAGCTGACCTTTTTGTACATTGGATCCAGCTGTCTTTTCTTGGTCTGTAGTAAATGTATTAACTGCTTCTGCTCAGACACATACCAATGCTAGTTAATGTTAGTCTTTTCCAAGAGTTCTCACTGTCCAATTAGCCCCCACGTGGCTTCTGTTGCACACTCTGTTGTGTAGGAGTCGTTTGAAGGAGCATTCTGCTCTGTTTTGGATAATCAGTTTTTAGTCAGTATCTTGCTTGTTCTGGCATGTGGTGTTGTGAGCCAATAGAAGCAGCAAGACAGCCTCTCTGCACAGCCAGAACAGTGGCATTCTCCATTCTTGCTTGCATCAAGTCAGGCATTCTACTACTGACTTCTTGCCTTTATTGACCTGTGTTGATAATACCAGGGGGCACTTCGCTGTATTTACTAGTATGTTGGGCAACCACTGCTGGCAAGACTGTAGCACTTGAGCTTAGGAAATGCGTTGATGCATCATCTCCATAAATTGGCATTGGAGTCTGTAAATACGGTCATTCGCAAGTATCAACCCTAATGGAAGGAAGAAGACTTGCATGAGACTAGTGTATAGTTCAGGGACTATTTATATTTAATATTGCTGTGTAATTGTGTGCCTTCCTTCACCTACAAACATTAAGCCACATCACCTTTCTTTTTCCTTTGTCTTCTAACTTTACTTTAGTGAGCTGGATGAGAGTCTTGGAGAGTAAACTTTTTAGATGGCTGTAGTTATTTAGTTATGTAGTTATGTAGTTATTTAGTGGTTATTCTTGCTTAATTAAGATTTGTTTCTCTGAGCTTCTGTGAAGTATAAGCAGCTGAATACCATTTACGACTAAGTTTTTATAAATACTTTAAACTTCTTGGAAGGTATTATAAACTCTCACCAACAAGATGATCTAAGCCTCAGACTTAAAGTAAAACTCTTGAAGAAATTTTTTTTTTTTTTTTTAGCTTTCTGGGCTCATGTTTGCAGATTTCTTCAGCAATGACATCTGATTTATGGAGAAGAGAAAAGATGTTAGACCAACTGATTGTGAGCATTCAGATTCATCCCTAGGAAAGTGATGAGTCCTGTTGGTATATTAGATTAGTTGAGTGTCTCTGGTTGCAAATAAAAGGACACAGGAGTAATTTAGGGAACCCAAGGGATGGAATGCTCTTGAGCCTCTGGACACCAGTAAAAAACAGAATATAGAGCCAGAAAACCCCAGGTAGCAGGAAGTACTTTGTCTCCATCTCTCTTCTCTCTGTGTGTCTACTTCCTTTTTCTCTCTCTGAGCATACTAACTTCCTGTACTTCTCAGACACATCTTAATACAATGACAGAATATGGTTACTGCTTAGCTTCCAAATTTATTTATTACCATTTCCACCATATGAGAAAAGTACTCAACTGTCTCTTGTTCTGTTCCACATTCCTGTAGGAAAGGATCTGTATTTAGGTCAGATGTCCTCCCCTGACATTTATAACTACTGAGAGAAGGTGACCTTGTACAAACATGGCTGCTGAGAGCCCACCTTTATGGAACAGGGGATAATTGGAGCTCACAGCCCGGAATTTCCAGTTATATGGGCTTTCAACTGTCTAAGAAGTTCCCAGCCCAGGAAAATCAGATTATACTCATATTAAAAATGCATGCTTTTTAATTAATTAATAACACAGACTCATTGGTTTGACTATTTTGTAGTATTATATTCTTGTTACAAATACAAATAACAGCTTACAGCTCATTTCTCAATTTGGTTAAATTAGCAATAGAAAAGGCCTCCAACGACCGATCATCCCACGTTCAGATAGGCGATTGTGTGAACCATCGGGAGAGATGGCTGTATAAGTGTTTCATAAAGAAAACCAGGAAAAGAAACTTCACAACCATTCTTCAGTGGGCCATTCAAGTATTTTTTTAAATCACTCTTTGACTTTGAAAATAGTAGGTCTGCATAATTTTAGAAGCCTAGAATTAAATTATTGACCCAATATAGACCTACCTCAACCTACTCAAAATATGATGAGGACTTTTCTATTCCTCAGCAACTGTGTGGAAATAAGTTCCATAGCACTAGAACAATTTTTACTTCTTCGTGCCTGCCTTCTGTTTTATCCAACCAATACCTTTTAACCTAGCTATGTGATTATGATATGATTGCTCAGGGCCTTAGACATAAAGGATAGTTTGAAATTTCAACTGCTTAAACCTGAACAAATATCTCTGCCCTATTTTTTTTTTTTTTTTTTTTTTGAGACAGAGTCTCACTCTTTTGCCCGGGCTAGGGTGAGTGCCATGGCGTTAGCCTAGCTCACAGCAACCTCAAACTCCTGGGCTTGGGTGATCCTTCTGCCTCAGCCTCCCGAGTAGCTGGGACTACAGGCATGTGCCACCATGCCTGGCTAATTTTTTTTTTCTGTATATATTTTTAGTTGGCCGATTAATTTCTTTCTAATTTTAGTAGAGGCAGGGTCTCGCTCTTGCTCAGGCTGGTCTCGAACTCCTGAGCTCAACCAATCTGCCCGCGTCAGCCTCCCAGAGTGCTAGGATTACAGGCGTGAGCCACCGTGCCTGGCCTCTATTTTTTTTTTTTTTTAAAGCCTTTTAGAGAAGATTATTTAGCTTCTACTCCATGGCTCACTGCCATGTAACACTGTTTATCCACTGTAGATGAGAAAATGAGACTCTGCGAAGTGACCTTAAATTTGATCTGAAACACAGTGGGTCATCAGTATGCTTTCTGATTACCTGTCTTGGTGTTTTTTCTACATAGCCCAGTGAGGAGAAAAGGAATCAGATTAGAAATGTGTTATTTCCTTGAGCCCAGGCAAGCTCTTCTTAATCCCTTTGATGGTCACAGTCTCCATGGAAGGCCCACTCTGTAAAAAAGTACAGACCTCTGCATACTTCTGCGTCACCGCCATCTAAGTCTTGGCTCTTTGTTCTTTAATTCCCCTTGGATCTCTTTTAGGATGTCTGTGTAAGAAGAGAGACATTTCTCATTCATTTACTCTTCTAATAATAATTTATTAAGTGCCCACTTTGTGCCAGGCCCTGTGCTAGGCACAGCATCTGTTGCTACTATTGGATTCAGATAAAAAATTCTGGTTGGGGTGGGGCAAAGGCAATATATGTAACCTAAATATTTGTACCCCTGTAATATGCTGAAATAAAAAAAATTTTTTAAAAATTCTATTTGGCTCAACTTTGAAAATTCTAAGTGTTTACTTGTAAAATACAGCAAAAGAAGAGTCATGTCCATACCACCCATTAGATCAACATCAGATGAGGTTAACCCTGAGCAGTGTCGTTATCTCAGTTTTGTCCCATGGAGGAAAGCAATTACATATAACAGTGGTAACTAACAAGTGTTGAGTGCCAGCTTTGTGCCAGGCACCATACTAGTTATTTTACATTTATTATCTTATTTAAACCTCACAACAACCCAACGAGGTTGGTATTGTAGATCTCTATTTATAGATGAGTAATAATTGTTCAGACAATAATTGTTAATATTTGACTCATTTACTGTGTACGAGGTGCTTTGTTAAGTGTTTTATATGAATCCTGCTTCATCAACAGCTCTATAATATTTAACTATAATTATTCCCATTTTAAAGATAAAATAACTGAAATTCCAAGAGTTTAGGTATATTGCTTAGGTCACCCAAGTAAGTGGCATAACTTGGTTAAGATTAGTGACTGTCTATCCTTCTGTACACTTCAAAGCCAGAATTAGGATTCCTTTGAATTTCATTCCAACAGTCTTGCCTTCTGAAATAAATCGGGGATAAGTCCGTCCTGAGTCCTTGTCAAGGCTCAGTGCCTGCCTCTTGCTCATCCTGGTGCATTGGCCACCAGGAGTGCTCAGTGCTTTGTTCGCCATGTCCTGTGGATAGCCTGATGTCTATACATGCCATGGAGAGCCACATGTAAACTCATTTTGACCCAAACAGTGTGAACCTACAACCATATTTTTCATGTGTTTCCCATCACTGATCTCTCCCTATGAAATTAAGAAATCTACCTTCAGGTCTAAATTTGAACCAGTGTCTTGCATTTAAATCTCAAATTAAAAAGCATTATAAGTGTTTTTGTTTTTAATCTAGGACAGAGAAAAGATTATTGTAGAAAGCAGGGCATATATGTGATACAGAGGTATGTTTGTAAATGGAGAAGCAAACTATACTGGATTGATAATAATTGGCCTTTTCAATTCACTGGCATGTCCAGAGCTCTTGGGAAAATATTATTGTACCTTAATATTATTATTAATTGGCTTTTAAACTTCTCAGTGGCTTTCTTTCCAACCTAGAAGCCTCCTCAATCCCTGATTTTTTTCATTTGTTTCTTCAGCCAGTATTACCAAATACCTGCTGTAGGCTAGGCACTATAGATACAGCTGTGAACAAGACAGACATAAAAAATTGATTATAACCATGATAAATGCGACAGAGGAAAGTATAAGGTGCTAGTAAGACACTGGTAACAACAGGGAAGGAAGAAAAGTTGCGAAGTCAGGAAAGGCTTTCTGGAGGAAATGATATATAAACTGAGACTTGGAGGGTGAGTAGGAGTTAGGCACAGAGGACAAGGTAATGGAAGGGAGCATTCTTGGCATGTGTGAAGGCCCTGGGGCAAGTAAGAGGTTTGGCTCATTTGGGGAACTAAAGAGCAGTCAGAGACAGAAAAGTATTCCTAGGAAGAAATGAGCTACATATTGGTAGCAGGAGCTTTCTTTTGCTTTTTAAGAAATACTGACTGTAAAATGGATAATTCTGAAAAAATTGATGATTTTGCTGACTCATTTTTATGCTCTTGGTATAAAGATAAAGCAGCCACATTTCAAGGGTGGTGCCGTGGGAAGTAGTAGAAGCCAATGGCTAAGAGGGAGGGGAGGGAAGGGAGGGTAGGGAGGGCTTTGAGGTGACTCTGATTCTGGGGGTTCTGTCTCCTCAGGCCTGAAGACAATTGTGGGTGCCCTGATTCAGTCTGTGAAGAAGCTGTCAGATGTGATGATCCTGACAGTGTTCTGCCTGAGTGTTTTTGCCCTAATTGGACTGCAGCTGTTCATGGGGAACCTTCGGAACAAGTGTGTTGTGTGGCCCATAAACTTCAATGAGAGCTATCTTGAAAATGGCACCAAAGGCTTTGATTGGGAAGAGTATATCAACAATAAAAGTAGGTGGCCCTTCTCTGCAAGAGGAAAAGGAAAAGTTTATCCCTAGTTTACATGGTCAGAAGCCACCACTGGTATTAGAAAAGTAGCTGGGGCCAGAAAGGAATGGCAGTGCTCCTGGAAGTAGTTTTGTGAAGTTATTATCTTTCCTCGAGGTAGTATTGTATTCAGAATCTCTCAAACATCAGCCTTCTCTCTATTTTCTCCCCCTTTAAAACCAAATGAAATTTTATAGTTTATTTGTATATACCCCTAAACTTTTGATTTGAAGTTCAGGCTTAGAAGCTTGATAAAAGTTCTTTTTCCCTAGCTGAGTTACCTGGGACATTTAAACATTTAGTCCAGATTATACCTATGAAACCTAAGCTTTCTTAATACCCCTAAGACCTTAATAATCGGTCTGGTCTAGAGGATCAGGTAATCACTAAGGCACCATTCTATCCTGTTATAGTTAAGGAGTTTTGATAATTTTACTTGAGGAAACAAAGCACTTGGGTCTTACCTTAAGGAGAATTTGGTATAGTGATCCTTTATAAACTAATGAAAAGAAGTTAGCAATATCACTATTACTTTTGAGGAAATAAGGTCAGTTAGGTAGCTGAAAGAAAATGTTGCAAAGGAGATTTTAGAGACATATGCAAATAAGGGAAACATGCCTTCTAATTTAAAAGAGGACATAGTGGCCAGGCCTGGTGGCTCACGCCTGTAATCCTAGCACTTTGGGAGCCGAGGTGGGAGGATCACTTGAGGCCAGGAGTTCGAGACCAGCCTGAGCAAGAGCGAGACCCTGTCCCTACAAAAAATAGAAAAAATTAGCTGGGCATGGTGGTGCACACCTGTGGTCCCAGCTATTCAGTAGGCTGAGGCAGGGGGATCGCTCGAGCTGGGAGTTTTAGGTTGCAGTTAGCTATGACGACACCATTGCACTCTACCCAGGGCGACAGTGCGAGACTCTGTCTCACACACAAAAGAAAGAGGACATGGTTACTAGTGACCAATGAGGAGTTCTAGAATATCTTTGATAAAGGGAAGTTACAAGGATAGAAGAATAAAGTTGTATAAAAGGGTGTAAAACTCAGAAAACTTACTTTTAGACCCCTTTGATTTAAATACCATAACCTGCATATAGATTTGAAGTACAGACGGAAGCCAGGTAACTGAGAAGAACACTGCCTCAGGGCTTCGGGGTAGCACTTCTAATTTGTAAATATACAGGAAAATCATTAATGGGAAAGAATTCTTATCCGTTTTCACTGCTGTCGGAAAGGATTTATATGAGCTAAAATCAGTAACTATTTCTGCTGGAGCTAGTTAGAGAACAGTGCAGCCTTATTCTCTCATTCACTTAAATCTGCCTATTCATTTCCTGCCTCTTCAAACTTTTCTAGCAAATTTTTACACGGTTGCTGGCATGCTAGAACCTTTACTCTGTGGGAACAGTTCCGATGCTGGGTAAGTAGCTCACCTAATTTTATTCTCCTTCCTTAAAATACGTGCCTATTACTAATTGGATCAAAAAGGGCAATATTTTTACTTTTCTTTGTGCTCATGTAGTAGACCCTACAATTGGGTCTGACCTATTAGTTGACATAGATGTCTATCTAAAGTTGACATTTCACCAGTAAGTGAATGTACCTGTAGTCTCAAGCCAAAATCAAAAAAAGATGTAAAAGGCTAAGGATAGAATCAGTAACACCAGATAGCTTACCTGCCTCTTGTGGACTCCCTCATCCTGTCTTAGCACAATTAATACAACAGAGAGTACAGACACTGTCTTGGTGATAGTTTAGCATCCAACAATGACCCAAAATACGTTAGGCCTGACAGCATGGGGGAGGTAAAAGTGTAGCAACATAATATTTGAGTCCTGATTCTGGTACTTCTAGCTCTAAGACCTTTGGTAAGACATTTAACTTATCTGACCCTCAATTTCTTCATCCATAAAATGGATTTAATAAGCCATGTTCTTTCTTCCTCACGGAGTTAGTGTAAGGACCCAATTACACAACATCCATGGAAGTGCATTGTAAACAGGGCTATATAAATATAGGGTGGTAGTATCATTATTCAGAGTATATTGGTCCTCTAGGAACTGGTGTTTTAATATCATGACAACTAGAGGTCCGTTTAATTTCTGCATTGAAGTAGATACTAGAGATTACATTGAAAGAAGTATGAGGGGAGTCTAAAAGCAGAAGAAATGGTATAACTGAGGTCACTGAAATCCCCATTGTGACTTAGGTTGTCACAATGAGTGCTAAGAGAACAAAAACAAATAAGAGGAAGCTCTAGCCTTGTGCCATTTGGATAGTAGCTAAGTTGAATTTGATTGAATTGTACATCGATATGACTCTAGGGCAGTGGTTCTCATACTTTGGCATGCATAAGGATCACCTGGCATACCTCTTAAAAATGCAGATTCAAAGCCAGGCACTGTGGCTCACACCTTTAATCCCAGCTACTCAGTAGGCTGAGTTGGGAGGATTGCTTGAGACCAGGAGTTCGAGACAGCCTAGTTCCAACATAGCAAGACCCCGTATCTAAAAAAAAAAAAAAAAAAAAATTTGCTGAGTGTAGTGGCTTACACCTGTAGTCCCAGCAGTACTCAGTAGACTAAGGTGGGAGGATCACTTGAGCCCAGCTCACTGCAGTGAGCTGTGACTGTGCCATAGCACTCCCCCGCTAGGTGACAGAGCAAGACCCCATCTCTTAAAAAAAAAAAAAAGAAAAGAAGAAGCATATTCACAGATTGCATATCCAGAACTTTTAATTTCTAGGTTTCAGGTAGGACATAGGAATCTGCATTTTTAAGGGGCATGCCAGATGATGCTGTCCCCAGTAACGGGCTAGCTACTTATTTCCGTTCTCCTTTTTCTTTCTTTTTTCCCCTTCTTCCAATTTGTTGGCCTGGCTTTATAGATGGTTTGTTATTATCTCTGAGGTCATGGAGTAAGTAGGTGGAATTACGCTATTTATTATCTCCAAGGTCATGACTGAGTGGAATTATGTCGAAAAGTCCTGAACTTCCCTTTCTCTCTTCAGACAATGCCCAGAGGGATACCAGTGTATGAAAGCAGGAAGGAACCCCAACTATGGTTACACAAGCTTTGACACTTTTAGCTGGGCCTTCTTGGCATTATTCCGCCTTATGACCCAGGACTATTGGGAAAACTTGTATCAATTGGTGAGTAATATTTCTTTTTCCTTGGTGATAGAGTTTGTATGAGGATATGTGGGGGCAGGGACTTCCTATGTGAGAGACCTTTAGTGAAGACATTTTATAGGATCTAAGGATGGTATTAATATTTCCCACAGTTACCTGGCTTAAATATTAAGTGAATTCTCCCAGCTCTCCCGCTTCTTCTCCTCCCCTCCCCTCCCCTCTCCTCTCTCTGAGTTTACTTGCTAGGGAATCATCGCTGTTTCTTGAGTGCTCAGTCATGTATAGTTATAGAAGCTTAGAGCCTTGACAGCCTCTTTCCTGGCCTGGGAATCTACCATCTCTACCTACTTCCTATTGTGTCACTATCTGCAGCGTGTCTCCTTTTGGATTTGTGGGCTTAGGATATCTGTTCAAAAAATATTAGATGCCTCTTTGTGCAAGGCACTATACTACACATTGTAAAGATGGGATTTCTATCCACAGGACCTTGGAATCTAAATTTGTCAACATTTTTGAGATTCATAACACATTTGGACTTGTTCAAGCAGGTTGTACAGAAATAAAGTCAGCACCATTCTTTCGGGCTACACTGGTGACTGAGGACAAGTCACATAACTTTGCTGGTCGTGATGGAGAAGTTAGTGTAGGTGATGCTAAGGGTCTTCCAGCGTAGAAATTTTATGAGAAGTCATTGTTTTCTCTTTGACTCTGGCATTGGGTGATGCCAGTTACTTTGAGAATAAGAAACGTCCTCTTCATGCATGAAGGAACCTCTTTAAGGGAAACTTCTAGTTCAAAGCCTTGAATTAATTCTTTTCTGTTAGACAGCCTAGAGTTCCCTCAGGTTTGAATCTTTCTTGTGAAATATTTGTGACTGATGCTAAGTTGCATTAAATATTTGTGGTTGCAAGAATCAGAGTGGAAATTCAGTAATAGTGGCTGGTATATACAAAACCTAAAACCCATTTGTTCTTTGATGTCCATCTGCTCACGGTTTAGTGAAAAGAATAGGCCTAGAATCCTCCTTCCTATTTTTTTCCTCCCCACTGTCCTTTATGCCATATTGTCATATTCCACTTTTAAAACCCATTCTGTTGCAAAAGGATAAGGTAGGGTGTCACTCAAGATGGGGACTTCCTGTGACTTGGACTGGATTTCAAAGGTGAAATTTTTCTGTTAATACTCTTTGAGGACCAGTAGATAAATGAGCTGAAATCTTACATTCTTTTCTTTATGCTTGTTTTAGAACCAACAAACAAAGTCAAATATAATTCTTAGCCCAGAGCATTTTTTTCCTTTAAAAAAAAATGCAAGCATTTTTCTGTGAAAGAAGTATGTAGGGAATATTTGGAAATGGGAGGAGATTTTTTTTTGTTCCAATGGATGGGAGATACTACTGCCATTTTAGTGTTCAAAATGCAAATGGTGCCCCTGCAGAGAAAGTAGGCCCACAAGTTGTTTTCAGCCCAGTTCATTTGATGCAGGTGACTCAGAAAATGGTCTTTGTCTTTGCAGACCTTACGAGCAGCTGGGAAAACATACATGATCTTCTTCGTTTTGGTCATCTTTGTGGGTTCTTTCTATCTGGTGAACTTGATCTTGGCTGTGGTGGCCATGGCTTATGAAGAGCAGAATCAGGCAACACTGGAAGAGGCAGAGCAAAAAGAGGCTGAGTTCAAAGCAATGTTGGAGCAACTTAAAAAGCAACAGGAAGAGGCACAGGTTGGTGATGAATTCTTTACATTCTGCCCCACCATGGTGACTAAGGCCCCATCTGATTGCCACTGCAATTGATCTTTTCTAGGCACATTTTCAAATAGAGGTCATTGATCTGATTACAGTAACCCAAGTAACAACTGCAGGTGGTTGATCCAATTATTTCATTTGTCTTAATGGCTACATTGCTTGTTAATCTGAACGGTTGTTGAATTTCTCAGCTGTAAAGTGTTTAACTGCTAATGATGACTGAAAAGGAAAAAGTGACCAAAGCAGTTTACATAGTGCTTCCCATAAGCATAGCATTTTGTTGAGAAGACGTTAGGATCCCTGTGATTATAAAAAGTATTGTTTCTAATTAAAAAGAAGATACAGGCAAAATATTAAAGTAAAATTTGAAAAACTCTTGTGATCTCATCACCCTAACACTTAACTTTCTAATCCTTATCCAACTATACATGTATTTTTACATCACTGGGCCCATAATATAGTTTCTTAACATTCATTTTCAGACTTGCTCAGAAGGGATCCTCTGGTACCAAGGAGGCAAGCAAGTTTTTGTTTGAGATAATCAGGAGAATAAATCCCAAAGTTCTCACCACTGGGTTCTGTTCTGATCACTTAGGGCTGTTGGCCAGAATACAAATTCAACTGGAATCTAGAGGCAGCCAGGCCCTGGGCACAGCTGGGCACCCTCCTCTAACAGGCTGGGTTTCCTTCCTCCCTTCTCTATCTGTGGGAAGGAAATGCTCTGTACTAATTGGTTGGCTTTGGGTGGCTCTAGTTAAATGCTTCTGGTCTGGTCTGTTCCTGTGCCTCCTTTTCTAGGCTGCAGCAATGGCCACTTCAGCTGGAACCGTCTCAGAAGATGCCATAGAGGAAGAAGGCGAAGAAGGAGGGGGCTCTCCTCGGAGCTCCTCTGAAATTTCTAAACTCAGTTCCAAGAGTGCCAAGGAAAGACGTAACAGAAGAAAGAAGAGGAAGCAAAAGGAACTTTCTGAAGGAGAGGAGAAGGGGGATCCTGAGAAGGTGTTTAAGTCAGAGTCAGAAGATGGTATGAGGAGGAAGGGCTTTCGGCTGCCAGACAACAGAATAGGAAGGAAGTTTTCCATCATGAATCAGGTAAACTCTTTCCTTTGGGTCAGATAAGCCTAAGAAACTCTGGTTTTGCTAATCCTACTTGATTTTGATTTTCTCCTTTGGCCCTACATTTTCCAGGCCCATGGCTGCATCCTCAGTCCTACCTCTCTGTGCTCCTTATTGTTCTCCTCTAGGAGGAAGCATTACTGGCATATTGGAACATCCTCCTCTCTAATCCTGCCCTCCCTTCTCTGATGCAGAAGCCAGCCCTAGGACTGTATGATCCCCTGTGGCAGGTTTGAAGTATATGTCACACCAGCAAGCCTCATGTTATAAAACATCAGGAAGAATTTCTCTCCTCTTAGTATCCGAACATCAGAATTTAGCTCAAACATCTTTGTTTAAAAATTGTATATAATTGTAGGTAATAATAATAATAATAATGGGAGTCAGGGAACTTTTAGGATTTCTTATCTGAGCATGGTAAGTTCTACTAATTACTTATTTTTGGATACACAGTGTCATGCTGATAAATAAGCCTATAGTAGATGGAAAACCTCCCAGTTTTTCCCAACTTTTGTAAATGGGGAAACTAAGAGAGAGGGACGAGGACTTAGGGATAATTATTGAGCATTCTATTACTATAAATAGCATCACATAATAGGTATCTTTGGATTTTAAAGAACACCACCAAAATCCAATTCTTAGGCCATTTAATTCCTCATTTTAAAGAAATGCTGGCAAGTTTGTAGGCATAGAATAGATTATAGTTTATGGCAATGTCTTTGGTATCTTTTTCTCTTTTATGTGCATATTTATTTATGTTCATATCTCCTCTCTTAGATAAGGTCCTAAAGTCAAGGTCTGCTTCTTAGCACAAGGCTAGCATTCAGATATTGTTGGGCAATAAGTGCAAGACTTTTAGAAATCTGATTTAACCCCTTCTGGGACTTCTTCACAGCCTGAGGCCATCTCTGTATAACTTTCACCTCACCTTTCTCCTAGTTCAGCCTTTCTTTTGGGGAAGAGTGGGATTGCAGCTTTGTTGAAATACTACCCCTGTCTTGAGAGCCATCACTGAGCTAGTTAATGAATACCTTAGTGCTGTTAATGCTTTGCTATTGAATGGTCTCTGATTATTCTGTAGGCTTTAGTACAGAGTTGCACTGATTGCTCCATAACTCAAAAAATGAAACTGGGCTTCTGAGATGTCCAGCTTTTCATGAAAATGTTCACTTCCTCTAATTTCCCCACATAGAAAAAAATTGTAGATTCTTAGAGACTGCCAAGACTTGCTTAGACACTCCATGCTTAGACATGGTGGTAATATGCTTTGTCCCAGGACTCTCCTGCAGTTCTTTGGAAGAATAACTGAAGAAACTGACAACTAGAGAGATTAATTTATCCAAGGTTGTATAGCTAGTAGGTGTTCGAGCCAAGATTTGAACCCAGGTCCATCTGACTCCAGAGTTTGTGCTCCTAGCCACCCTTCTCTACTTCCCTACACACATATGTGGTCATCTCTTCTGTTGGCTTAATAACAGCTGTGGCTTCCGTTTTCCCACAGCATAGTTCAGGTAATGTGCCAGCTTCCTTTACTTCCGCATCTTCTGAGATCACCTTGAGACATCTGCCCACCCATCTCCTACCCATTTCTCTACATTTTTAAGGCTCAGGACAGTTTATAATTATTAAGTTGAGTCCCTTATTGCAAAGTATTTTAATTGTTCTACTGCAGCAGTTCTCAAACTTTTCAGTCTTAGGACCCCTTTATATCCTGAAAAGTTATTGAGGACCCAAAGAGCTTTTTAAAAATGTGCTTTTAATTTATCATATTAGAAATTATAATTATGAAATTTCACAAATATTTATTTACTAATTTATTTAAAAATAATAATAATAAACCCATTCTATGATTAACACAAATTATATATTTTTTATTAAAATGAACTGTTTTCCAAAATGAAATAATTAGGGGGAAAAGTGGTATTGCTTACATTTCTGCTAATCTCCTTAATCTCTGGTTTAATAGGAAACAACTGGAATATCATACCTGCTTATACATGCATTCGATGGGTTGCAGTATGTTTTTTTGGTTAAAGTATTTGAAGAAAATCCAGTTTTATACAGTTATGGAGTTGGAAAGGGAAAGACTATCTTAATAGCCTTTTCAGATAATTATGAATGTTCCTCTTTGATGCTATTCCAAAACTCAACAGTGACAATTTTTTTAATGGTTATAGTGTGGAATCTGAAACTATTTATATATCAGTAACTTCATACTCTCTTATAATAAAATCTTTTGCTCTCTTTTGCACCATAGAACTTTAACCCGTGAATGATTTGTATCATCATGCGTTGATCATTTGGGAAATTTTGAGTCACTAAGTTATGCAGATCTTCCAAATACTGACACACAATATTAATCACATTCATTATTATCACCAGTCTCATCAGAAAAGTCTTTAAATATTATGAAGCTGTCAGGCTCACAGTGTCCACTGTAAACTTGTGACAAAATGAGAGCAATGAAGGCAGATATCATCTTTATATTACTATGAAATAGTTTTGACCTCATAAGCCTCCCTTAAAATGATCTCAGGGACCTTCAGGGGTCCCTAGACCATACTTTAAGAACCACTGCTGTATTAGAAAGAAAAAGCAAAGAAAAAGTGAAATATGACATGGAAGTAGAATGCTTAAACTCAATCATTCGTCACATTCCAAACATCCTAGTCATTGTAAGTCTCATCTTGACAGACAGCTGACATGAATGCCCTGAAATCCCCACAGATAATTTTTCTGTGGAATGTGAGGTCCATTCCCTCAAATCCAGAACATCCCAGAGTCATTCTCCCAAGCAAGCATCTAGACATAAGGTCATATTTTTAGTTAATGTGATGTGACTTCCTGAAAAGGTCCAGAAGTTCCCGGTTGACAGGAAGATTTTGAAAACAGGAAGTAACGCCTGTCCATCTCTTAAACTAGACTGTATCCAAGGAGTTAATAGAGCCATGGGTCCCGAGTCATCACTGAAACGCTCCAGTACAGGGAAGTTGAAACTGGGGAGGGCTTGGCGTTGCTACCTTTGGGATGTAGCACCTCGGGGAATGGGCTAGATCAGGATTGGATACTAGGTACAAGGAGAAATAGGGCAAGTCATCTTTTCCCCTTTCACATTCATTTCAGAATCAACTCTTTTGCCAAAAGTGAAACAAGGAATTAAAGAACAATAGATAAATTGTTTCTTTGTTTTGTATATTATTTCAGGATCCTGATTTTTAACTGTTCATAGATCACTGAATTGATCATTATCTTCTTTATCACCTTCCTATCATCCTTACCACTTTCAATAAGGTAAAGAATAGTCTGAAGTATTAGATCTTATGTAGCATATAATATTTTCTGCTGTGCTACAAGTTCCAAGAGGGCAGGAACTGTTACATGTCTTATTCACCACTATATCTGTATCACTTAGCACTCAATAGGTATTTCATTAAATAAAATTAAATCTTATTGTCAGATAAATAAAACCTCAGTCCTAATGTGAGACCTAATGTACCAGGTAGTGTGAGCACCCACATTGGCCTAATGCAAAATCATGAATTCCATCCAATTTAACTTTCTGTGAGAAACAAAGCAGTGTGACCCAATGCAGGTATGGGACAACACTAAAATGGGTGACCAATTTGCAATATATAACCTATTAGGTTATTAAATATGAAATGTCTGATTTTGAATCAAAAGTTTAGTTTATTATATATCAAACAAGAAGCAGTACAATTAATCACAGTATGTACCTAAACTATCAATGCAGTTTTGCCATCTTAACGGTAGCTTGTTTATGCCAGCAGCGAAGAAGCTTGGAGAGTGAGGGGCGATGACATCGCAAAAGGCATTTCCACAGCTTGTTGAGAATTGAATATTTTTCCTTGCAAGAAGTGGTCCAAAGCCTGGAAGAAGTAGTAGTCAGTTCTACAAGGTCTGGCAAATACAGTTGATGACAGAGAGTTTCCAACTCCAGCCACTGTAGTTTGAGCAGCGTTGTTTGGGTGACGTGGTCAGCGTTGTCTTGCAAGAGGATTGGCCTGTCTCTATTGACTAATCTTGGCTGCTTCATCACAAGCATCCTCATCATTTCATCCAATTGGTTACAGTAGACATCCACTATAATCAATTGACCAGGTTTCATGAAGCTGTAGTGGATAATACCAGCGCTGGACCATCAAACAGACACCATTAGCTTTTTTTGATGAATATTTAGTTTTGGACTGTGTTTCAGCACTTCCATCTTTATCCAACTATTGTGCCGAATGCTTGCAATTGTCAAAAATAATCCATTTTTCATCACATGTAACAATATGGTGTAGAAATGGTTCACCTTTATGTCATGACAGCGAAGAAAGGCAAGCTTCAAACAATTTCTCTTCTGATGCTTATTTAATGCATGCAGTACCTATCTATCCAGCGTCTTTACCTTGCTCATTTGTTTCAAATGGTCCGATAATGTTGAAGTAGTAATGTCAAACCTTGCTGCTACACGTAGGTTGAGATGGATTCATTTCTACTACAGTTTATCATTATCAACCTTGGTCTCAGGTCGCCCACATGGCTCATTTTCAAAATTAAAATCACCGGAACAGAACTTCTCAAACCATGGATGTACTGTGTGCTCATTAGCTACATCCTTACCAAACACTTTGTTGATATTTCGAGCTGTCTGTGCTGCATTGGTTCCATGATGGAACTCATATTTGAAAATAACGCAAATTTTATACTTATCCATGGTTTCACAAAAATTGCTCAAAAAAAATTTGCAAGATAATCATAAGCCAAACCATGCATTTGAAAGAATGAGGATGTACCTTCACAATAAAAATAAAACAAGAAATGTCAAAGTGAAATGTCAGAGATATCAACTGTCTAACTCAGTACTTAAGGAAACTGGAGGGGCCGGGCGCAGTGGCTCACGCCTGTAATCCTAGCTCTCTGGGAGGCCAAGGCGGGCGGATTGTTTGAGCTCAGGAGTTCGAAACCAGCCTGAGCAAGAGCAAGACCCCGTCTCTACTAAAAATAGAAAGAAATTAATCGGACAACTAAAAATATATAGAAAAAATTAGCCGGGCATGGTGGCGCATGCCTGTAGTCCCAGCTACTCAGGAGGCTGAGGCAGAAGGATTGCTTGAGCCCAGGAGTTTGAGGTTGCTGTGAGCTGGGATGACGCCACAGCACTCGCCCCAGGCAAGAGAGTGAGACTCTGTCTCAAAAAAAAAAAAAAAAAGGAAATTGGACATTTCGTACCTAATAACCTAAATAAATACATGTTGATTAGGTTAAACATTGTATTT
>RJWJ010009565.1:12756-49676 GCA_004363605.1 Indri indri | reverse complement strand
AAAAAAAAAAAAAAAAATTAGCCTTGTGTGGTGGTATGTGCCTGTAGTCCCAGCTACTCCAGAGACTGGAGCAGGAGGATCACTTGAGTCCAGGACTTTGAGGTTGCAGTGAGCTATGATGAAACCACTGCACTCCAGCCCCAGCAACAGAGTGAGACCCTATCTCAAAAAAAAAAAAAAAAAAAGAAGAAGAAGAAGAAGAAGAAAGGAAGGGAAGAAAGAACTTAGTATATGGACTTAAGTAGGGTTAGTACCTTAAAATGTCAGTGATATTAAAATTTATCATTAATATGTTCTCTTACTGATAGATTTCACCATACCCTAATCTATTAATAAAAACAGTCACATCTGTACCCCTATAATATACTGAAATTAAAAAAAAAAGAAAAAAAAACAATTCAATATGGTCACATACTTTAGTCCTAAACCTCATAAGAGGAAATGCATTTGAATTCGTTAATCTCTGTGACTTCCCTACATTTACATCATTTTACAACTTCATCAAAAAGTACTTCAAAATATTTTTTATGAATGTGTAAATTTCTTCTAGGCTAAAATTACTTTAAATCATTTATAATTTGTTTTTTGATTCACGTAAATTTTTAATTTAAGGCTCTGTTAATTCATAGCAATTGAGAAACAGGTTGATGATCTCCCCAATAATACCAGTGATGCTACTGATTAAAAGTGTGGCAGTCGATTGCCAGCTCTATTCTTATTACAAATTTTCTCTTCAAATTTAAGTTGTGAAGCATATAATGATTTTTTAAATGCTGCTCTATTTGGAATTTTATAATGATGTAACAGGTAAAGTATAAGGAGTTTTAATGAAGTTATTGCTATTATGTTAATAGCTGTGACAGTTAATATTGCCTCAGGCCTATGAAATGGAAAACCATGTTCTTATCACCATCCTGGAGTTTTATTTATCCAACCTAGTACCTACCATTAAATGTCCTTCTTTTTTAAAAAATTGAATATCACTTGCCTTGATATAGGCAATATTATCTCTTCAAATTAATAGTTTTAACAATAAAAATTTTCCCTTCTGTTCATTACCAAGCTCTTTACATTTCTTAAATGTGCAGTTTTGTTTAAATAACCTATCAGTGGATTTTCTGGTTAATTATGGTCAGTGGATAAATGATAGAACGGTATAGTTGCAAATGCCCTTGAAAATGATTGAGTCCAAGGATAGGAAATGTGCACTGCTCTGGCCATTACTCCCCTGTGCCTTGCCTTGGCAGACGTTGCTAATTGATAACATTGCTTTCCTAACCAGTCTCCAAGCAGCCTGAGAATCTTCCTCAACATGGTATTCTAGGTCTCTACTTCCAATTGATCTTATTTTATACAAACTAGTGAAATTCTGGATTCTAACCCAGCCTTTTCTTTTTACAGATTAGGAAACTAAATCCCAGACAGTTTAAGTGATTTGCTAAAACTCTCAAAACCAATTAGTGGCAAAGCTAGGAAAAGAAAATTAAGTCTGCTGCCTTCCAATTCAACTCTCTTTCTCCTAGAACTAGTACATTGGGTGAATTTTCCTGCTGTAATAATCTCTTTATTCAACTGACTTTTTAAATAATCTTAAAATGGAATATTTCCAAATTTTGAATCTTAGCTTTGTGCCAAGGGAAATTAGGCTAGCTCATGAGGTCAACCCTCTCAAGCAAATTGTTATCGTCTCTGGGCAAACTTGTAAACTTGTCTTTTTATGGCTGTGTGTTTTGTATTTTGTTTATGACTCTGCTACCTATAGGAGGTTCAATTGTTCCAAGCCCTCCTTGAAGATAGCCCTGCCAATTTTTACTCAGGATAAGTTGCATTCCTGTTTATATTATCCTCAGAAGAGATTTCAGCCACAAAGTGTTCTTCTGTTTACACTTTTCATTCAAAGCACATCAGCACCAATTATCTTTCTGCAAAAAATGCCAAGGATTTAAAGATATATTCCCAGTTTGGGAAGCTCAGTGGCAGTTTAAAGTTGCCCTGATTTTTTTCATATATCCAAAAGATTGGGATAGGTCCAACTAAATATCATAATAAACGTTACATGTAAGTTTTCTCAGCAAGGATCTATTTTTCACTGAACTACAGAAAAAGGTGGGCATCAATCTTCATTTTGTAATTTGCATATATCAGCTGTTCCACTACAGATAGGGAGCTCTTCTTACGCTAAGTATTCTGACAGGTTACAAATTATGCTGTTATAAATATGATTCTCTCTGGACCAGTTATCTGGAAGTTCTACCAAGTTTCTTTCCGAGGCATGTGAACTCATGATTCAGCCAATGCTTCTCAGTTGCCAGACTTTGGTAATGTGAACGTGTTATCCTGCTTTGTCTCAAAACATGTTCTTGTATAATGGGGTCTAACTTGAAAAAGCACTCAGTTGCTACATTTCGCTGACGTGCACTCTCTACCTTTTGAATTGCTATTAATTGTACACACTGATTTGTGGCCTTGATTTTTCCAATCTTTTTGACCTAGCAGTTAGTGAAACCTTAGATTTTTTTTTTTTTTTTGAGCTGTCATACTTGTTTCATTTATTTGGTTTACTCTGCCAGTTCTAGTGGAAATGAAGCTTATTTTTACTGTAATTCGAGAGGTTACCCTGGGTGGGTCCCTGTAAAAGTGTACTACTTTACTGAGGGATACTACTGTTCAAAATTAAAGAACAGAACAGTGATTTTCAAGGTAGTTGTACCTTTCCCAAAGTTGGGAGAAGAGGGTGAGGATGGTGAGATTGTGTATAGTTGGAAGCAAGCAGCACCTTTGTTTCATTACTCTGATTTACTTGGGGGGCAATTTATAAATTGTATTTTTAATTTATGATCAATTATAATTATATAGAAACACTATATGTTTCATTACTCTGATTTGTTTTGGGGACAATTTATACATTGTATTTTTAATTTATAATTATGCTATCATATTTCATAACATGTTCATATTATATATTACATATAATATATTGATACATTAACATGTTTATATATAATTATAATTAATTATACTTATAGAAAGTATTTTGAGCTTCGTTTGTTACTAAAAAAGCATGAGAGATTTTTATGTTGATACAGAGGTATCATTGGAAATATCCCAGAAGCTTAGGAAAGACCAGAATGGAGATGATCTGTCCCATCAGTCTCTTCATACTGGCCTGAGCTATTCCTGGGAGGCCATGCATGTTCTGCAGGGAGGCCACACACAGGAACTGGAGGGCCTATCTTGTAGAGAAGCACTTGCTTTACAATTAGAAAAAGTTAAAGGGCTCTTCTTATGCATAATAGATATGTTGTAAATTTTTGATGAATTTAAAGTTACTTGGGGACCTAGATTTTTTTTTTAAGACAGAGTCTCACTTTGTTGCCCCAGGTAGAGTGCAGTGGTGTCATCATAGCTCACTGCGACCTCAGACTCCTGGGCTGAAACGATCCTCCTGCCTTAGCCTTCGGAGTTGCTGGGACTGCAGGCATGCACCACCACACCAGGCTAATTTTTTCTATTTTTGGTAGAGACTGGGTCTCCCTCATGCTCAGGCTGGTCTCGAACTCCTGACCTCAAGCGATCCTCTTGTCTTGGCTTCCCAGAGTGCTAGGATTACAGGCATGAGCCATTGCACCCGGCCTGGGGATCTAGATTTTAATTTACTATTAATTAAGGCTTTCAGTTTCTTATTCAGGTCGATTGATCTTCATTTAACATTCCAAAGTCCCTATATTAGTAATCTATTGCTATGTAAAAACTTCCCCAAAACTTAACAACTTCAAATAATAAATTTTATTGTCTCACTCAGTTTCTCTGGATCAAGAATCTAGGAATAGCTGAGCTGAGAGGCTCTGGTGCAGTGTCTCTTATGAGATTGCAGTCCTCTGCAGGCTTGACAGGCGCTGAAGGATCCACTTCCAAAGTAGTTCTCTCATGTGCCTGGCAAGCTAATGCTGGTTGTCATCGGACAGGCTTTAGGTTTCTCTCATCACGTGGAGCTTTCTCCATTGGGCTGCATGAGTGTCCTCATGACATGGCAGCTAGCTTCAAAGTGAGTGATCCAAGGGCAATAGACAGAAGCCACAGCATCTTTGATTAAGTAGGTTCTGAAGTCACGCCTTTGTTCCGCAATGTCAGATCGGCTACACAGGTTAACCCTATTCAGTGGGAGCTACATAAGGGCATGAACACCAAGAAGTAGGATCACTGGGGCACCTCTTGGAGGCTGACTCCCACAGCCCCAAATATAGAGCACTTTAGAAGTAGTTTTTAATCAAAATCATAACTCTTTATTATGTTTACATGGATGGGATATGTGGGTTGAGTCGTGACTGGTTTACAGCATGTGTGTGTGTACCATAACTGGCTTATGACATGTATCCATTAGCTTTTCATTTTTGATTTGAAAGAACACTTACATCTCAGAATATGATTAGATCATCTGCTTTATGTTTATCGTTCTCACAGAATCAAAGTTACCAATATGAGACAACAAAAGGGATGCAATTGTCCTTACAATCTATGTGAAACTCACTGAAATAGTTAGCTGATTTAGAAGAGATAGGTTATTAGATTAGCTCCTCATTTTTGTGTCAAATCACCACTTACGTATTTTTCCCATATTGCTGTTATTTACGAACACAGTAAACCATATTCTGCTACAGAACCACAATATAAATGAGGAAAATACTGAGCTGAAATGAGAAAATAACATTATAGTTACAGCTCAGGAAATGCAAGTCAGAAATCCAAAATAAGTTCAGTGTATGCTGAAAATGTTAGCATTTTTTAATGTGCTTAAAGATAATTATATTGCAAACATAATACAATTTTTACCATTGTTTCCCAGTTGAAGGGCTTAGGGATGCTTGCATGTTTGCTTTAAATCATATATTGTTTTCATAGGAGCAGAATTTATACAAATGATAAAATGAATAGTTTCCACTATCCATTACTTACTATAACCTACCCTAGGCAAGTTATCAAATAGCACTTTTCAGGTAATTATGTTTTAAGTTTTTAAAAATGAGCCCAAAGCGCTCTTTTGCACTGATTTCAAGAGTAAAACAAATCATCTTTCTAACTGGAAATTTGGCAGTATGTTTCAAGAGACTTAATAATGTCCACATCCCATAGTAAGCAGCTTCACTTCTAGAAATGTGTTGTAAGGAAATAACTAGAAAATAAGTCAAGATGCATAGGTCCATGGCAGCATTATTAAAAATTATAGAAAATTATCTGGCAGACAAATGATAAAATAAATGATGCTACATTCTTATGTTAGTTGGCATACAGACTGAACTGCTGAAGCCAGAAGGCCTGTATACACAAAGAAATTTATTTCAGTCATGTAATGTTCCAGAAGTTTAGTGGCTGTACACCACAGTATTAGCTGGACCTAGGTTTCCTCTCATTTTCCAGAAGTCCCTAGGGTATTATACTTTCCACATAGCTTCAGCCAGCTCACCATCACCCAGGTGGGTGCTAGCCCATGGGAATGGGGAAAAAGGAAAAAGAAGGCCAGCAGCTTTCTTTTAGGGAAATGACCTATAAGTCTTTATTTCTGCTCACATCCCAAAGGCCAAAATGTAGTCACATGGTCACACTCAG
This sequence comes from Indri indri, assembly GCA_004363605.1. Taxonomy (NCBI): domain Eukaryota; kingdom Metazoa; phylum Chordata; class Mammalia; order Primates; family Indriidae; genus Indri; species Indri indri. The sequence goes on along the minus strand of RJWJ010009565.1, from coordinate 44,072 downwards.
GTAAAATTAGGATGTTAAGGGCTACACCCTCCATTGTGAGGGCAAATGAAATATGAATGCTGCCATGCATAACCTTGAAAACATGATGTTGTCAAGAAGCCAGTTACAAAAGGCCTTATATGATTTCATTCATATGAAATGTCCTTAATAGGGAAATCCATGGAGGCAGAAAGTAGATTAGTAGTTGCCAGGGGCTGGGGGAAAGGGAGGGGGAGTGACTGCTCATGGGTATGGGGTTTCTTTCTGGTGTGATGAAAATGTTCTAAAATTAGATAGTGATGATGGTTATACAACTCTGTGAACATACTAAAAATCACTGAGTTGTATACTTTAAAAGGATAAATTTTATGGTATGTGAATTATCTCTCAATAAAACTGTTAGAAAAAAAAGTCCCAATGCGTAAAAGGACAACAAGGAAACTTTCCTTTCTTAACCCTGGCATGAACAGAGGGGAAGCGTATCTGCCTCAAGAGTTTAAAACCGGAAGTCAGCCCTTATGTGGGTCTCAGCCTCAATTCATGCATCCTGTGTCTGTGAAACCTTCAGGAAGGATTTAGTCTAAAGTGGTTCAGTTCTGCAGCACCTGACCTCAATCTAAGCCTCAAGTCATTCCATAGATAAAATTCCAAACAAAATGAGCAGCTCACAGCACAAATCACAAAATATTAATATACAAGGGAACTAGGCACCATGAGTAGGAATCAGTGAAACACCCAGGCACAATAATAGACCTGCAGAGCTTATAGGTATTAGATTTGTTAGACAAATATAAAATCACCCTGATATTAAAAAAAAGAATTGTAGAATTATGAACAGAAAATAAACAGATTTATAGTTATAAAATAATTATAAAAATTTTAGAATAGAACTATATGATAAATTTAGTTTACAACTGTTTAGATTTATCAGCAGATTTGACTCAGTGGAATTAATGAACCAGAATACAGATAGGAAAATGTTATCCTGAATGAAACCCCCCAAAAATAAAGAAACATATTAGAGATCAAGATATAAGGGAGGTTAGGATGAGAAGTTTAGCGTACTTCAATAGAGTTCTAGAAGGAGAAAATAGAGATAATGGGGAAGATACTATATTTGAACATATTATAACTGAGGATATGCCATAATTTTGAGTCCATGGCTTTAAGAAGCCCAAAGCATCCCAGCAGTGTAAGGAAGACCATATCCACACTAAACACGTTACAATGAAGCTGCTGAACAATAAAGAGAGGGAGAAAAGTCTGAAAAGCAGCTCAGAAGGGTGGAGAAAGGAATCATCTTCAAGGCAAGAGCAATTAGACTGACAGCTTATTCCTTCAGAAGAGAATTTAATTACATCCTTAATATGCTGAGAGAAAATACACAGTTAAAAACTTTAGACAAATTCAATTTCACAGTTTAATTGAGCAAAGAATGATTTGCAAATTGAGCAAAGAATGATTCGCGAATTGGGCAGCCCCCAGGACCAAGAATAGGTTCAGAGCAACTCCAGGGTTGCCATGCCACTTGGTTGGATAATATTTATAAACAGAAAAAAGAAAGTGATATTCAGAAAACAGAAATGAGGTTCAGAAACAGCTGGATTGGTCACAGCTCAGGGTTTGCCTTATTTGAACCTGGTTTGAACAGTTGGCTGGCTGTGGTTCACTCAAGTCTTGCTGCTATGATTGAGACTGGGCTACTTGTTACAAGAGTAGGTTACAGTCTGTTTACATAGCAAGTTGAGTGATAATTCAACACCACCAATTTGTAATTCTATGCCCAGTGAAAAAAAGTAAAGGGCTGTCAGTTTCTCAGAAATTCTCTGAATCTCAAAATGAAACAGAAAATTTACTTTACTCAAATAGTTGCAACAGGGAGAATACCCAAACATCAAGAATGCAGGGCTTTTAGAAGAGGAAGAGACAAAAGCAACAGAGGGAGAGCTGCGAGTTTGATAGGCGCTGGTCAGGCAGGTGTTGCAATCTTGCAGAAAGGAGTTGTTTTACTTGAAATTCTGCCCATCCCAGGCCATACATCTTGTTTTAGGAATTGTTGGCTCAAAAGAGTAACTTAGAGGGAGTGGATTGCTTTCTCAGTATTGGAGAACAAGGCAGAAAGTGTTAAGTTCAGAGTAGAAAATTTTACAGTTCTCTACAGCCCCTCCTCTTGGCCAAGGTGGACAGAGTCCAGTACTGACCAACCTTAACAGGCCTTCTGAGATCAAAGAAAAGTCATCAGAATTGAAGGCTGGGGGTCAGTTTCAGGGTTAAAGTTTCCTTTTGCTTCTGTTCTGAGATAATTTATTTTGAAATTATGTTGCTACTTAGCTTAATGACCCTAGAAATTACACATTTAATGAGAGGGATTCCTATGAAGAGGAAGAGCAGGTGAATGAATAACCTTTGGAGGAATGTTCAGAGCCAAGACTGCATTTCTATTTGGAATATCCAAATGAAGAGGTCCCAGCCCCATCCACTCAAGTCAGACTACATCCTAGAAGGACCAGGTTGTCTACACAGTGGATATTCTGGGTGGCTCCACATCAGAAAGGCGCTGGGGGATGCATGTGCAGCAGTCACTTCCAGGGACTGTACAGGTACCCCCTCTGGAGGCTAAGATAGAAGCAATGTTGTTTTGGCTGTTTCAGTACTTTTCAATTCCACATGAATTTTAGAATCAGCTTGTCAACTACCTGCTGAGATTTTGATTGGATTGGCATTGACTTGACAGATCAATCTGGGATAAATTGATGTCTTTACCAATAAACCCATAAACAAGGTATATCTCTCTATTTATTTAGTCTTTAATATTTTTCAGCAGTGTTTTATAGATTTTAGTGTACGATCTCGTACATCTTTTGTCAAATTTATTTCAAAATGTTTCATTTTTTTTAGTGCTATTGTAAATGGAGTTTTCCTGAATTCAGTTTCCAATGATTTGTTTAACATGTAGGGATAGCATGTACATTTTTATGTATTGATCTTCTAAAATGCAACCTTGTTAAATTCACTTATTCTAGTAATTTTGCTGGTTACATTAGATTTTCTACATATATGTTTGTGGTGTTTGTAAATTTTAAAACTTTTAGTAGACAATATAGTTATATATCTTTATGACTCAGTGAAAGTGAAGGATTTTTTAACCAGTATTTAACTACTTTTAGAGTTCAGAATTTTGGTTCATGAAAAGATATAATAAAGTTAAAAGAGAAGCCCCACATCAATAGAGGATATTTGCAATACAGTTGACCCTCAAACAAAAGAGATTTCAACTGTGCAGGTCCACTTATATGTGGATTTTTTTCCATAAATATAACTGCCCCCCCCTTTTTTTTTTTTTTTTTTGAGACAGAGTCTCACTCTCTAGCCTGGGGCGAGTGCCATGGCGTCAGCCTAGCTCACAGCAACCTCAAACTCCTGGGCTCGAGCAATCCTACTGTCTCAGCCTCCCAAGTAGCTGGGACTACAGGCATGCGCCCCCATGCCCGGCTAATTTTTTCTATATATATTTTTAGCTGTCCAATTAATTTCTTTCTATTTTTGGTAGAGACGGGGTCTCGCTCTTGCTCAGGCTGGTCTCGAGCTCCTGAGCTCAGAACAATCCGCCCGCCTCAGCCTCCCAGAGTGCTAGGATTACAGGCGTGAGCCACCGCGCCCGGCCATAACTGGCCCCTTTATCAGCAGGTTCTGCATCTGCAACCAAACATGGATTGAAAATACAGCATTTGCAGGATAAATGCATGGATTTTGGTATCTGCCAGAGGTCCTACAGCCAATCCCTTGCAGATACCAAGGGACAACCATATATATACCTGGCAAAGGCTTAGTATCCAGAATTGTGCTGCCCAGAAGGATAGCCACAAGTCACATGTGTCTTCTGAGCAATTGCAACATGACTTATCCCAATTGAGATGTTCTGTAAATGTAAAATACATACCAGATTTCAAAGACTTAGTATGAACAAAAAAGAATGTGCAATATCTTCTTAATTTTTATATTTGATACATGTTGAAATGAAAATATTTGTGCTTTATTGGGTTAAAATTAATTTCACCTGTTTCTTCTTACTTTTTTTATGTGACTACTAGAGAATTTAAAATTGTGGCTCACATTACATATTATAGACAATCCTGATGTACAGTATACCTAGACATTTCCTATGAACCAATTAGAAAGAGATAAACAGTCCAGTGGGAAGATAGGAAAGAACAGACATTTATAATAGCAGATACCCAAATGGCCCATAAATATATGAAATTGGGGCTCAAGCTCTTAATCAAGAAAATACCATTAGAACTATAATGGAGTACCATTTTTATCAACCAAACTAGCAGATACTTAGAAAAGCTGGTTAGGTTGCAGTATAAAGTTATCTCTCTTCCACTGCTGGTGAAAATCTAAATTGGCACAATTTCCTAGGACATAGTTTGTGTTATCTATAAAATTGACCATGCACACATACCCTATGATCCAGCAATTCCATTTCCTTATATTTACTAGGGTAGCTCCTGCACACATGCACCTGGAGATATGTTTAAAAATATATATACATAGCAGCATTATTTGTAATGTTTTAAAACTAGAAGTAACAGTAGAATGGATAAACTTATGTATATTCATGTAAGTATATATCAAGACACACTGAAAATGAGCTGTAGCTAAAGGTGTCAGTATGGATGAATCTAAACCATAAGATTAAGGAATGAAACAAGTCATAAAAGAAAGCATGCAATATTCCATTGTATTAAGTTAAAAACAGGCATAACCAGGAGATGTAATTTTTTAGGAGTTCATGCATAGATAGTATCACTATCCAAAAAACAAGGGCATAAAAGACACAAAACTCATTATGGCAATTATCACTGGGGCCAAGGGAGGGGAGGGATGCAATCAGAGAGCTTCTAAAGTCTGAGAATGATATAATTCTTAAGCTGGTTGGAAAATAAATTGGTGATTATCTTATTATTCTTTAAAGTGTACATAGATATTTTATAAATTCTTTGTATGTATGATAAATTTTAATAAGTTACAGCAAGCTACAAAATAACTATGGCATGAACCTAATTTTATTTGTACACACACACACACACACACACACACACACACACACTCAAATTAGATTTTTAAATATGTACGGGAAAAGAACCTTAAAGGAAGTACATCAAAATGTTTATTTCAAGATAAGATGGCTACATGTAAATGAGTAGTTGGAATTGAGTCTGGAAATTTAGGTTGCAGAGTAGATTTGATTATAGAGCTACTTTCTCTAATAGAGACCATTCTGTTAATTACGCTCTCAAAAACACAAGCATCGTTATGTCACTACAGCCCTACCCAGGCAAGGTTGGATATTTTAGGAAGTTTTAGATGGTTCCTACTTCTTTTGCACAAAGAAAAAGCCATGATTGGTGCATTTGGATGTACAGTAGTCCTCCCTTATCCATGGTTTCACTTTCCATGTTTCTGTTACCTGTGGACAACAGTAGTCCAAAAATATTACATGGAAAATTCCAGAAATAAATGATTTATAAGTTTTAAATTGCTTACCATTCTGAGTAGTGTGATGAAATCTCACGTTGTCCTGCTTAGTTCCACTTGGGATGTGGAATCATCCCCTAGTCCAGCGTATCGGTGCTGTATCCGCTACTTGCCTGTGATGCACTTAGTAACAGTGCAGTTACCAGATCAACCGGCATGCTGTCATGGTGCTTGTGTTCAAGTCACCCTTATTTTATTTAGTAATGGCCCCCAAGCACAAGAGTAGTGATTCTGACATGTTGTTATAATTGCCCCATTTTATTATTAGTTATTGTTTTAATCTTTCCTATGCCTAATTTATAAGTTAAACCTTTTCATAGGTATGTATGAATAGGGAAAAAATAGTATTAATATCTATAGGGTTTGGTATTATCTATGGTTTCAGGTATCCACTGAGGGTCGTGGAATGTATCCCTCACAGATGCATTCCAAGCAGACCACCAGGACTGCTGCACATAAGTCTACTAGAGTAGAATAGTTTTGTTTATATAACCCAACAAGTACAGGTAATGGAATATTATTTTTAATATTATGTAATTGTTCTTAGTATTTATAAATTACTACATTCTCATACCTGGGCCAAATTTCTATAATGGAATTGGCAGTGCCATATATTATATTGGTATGAGTAAAACTTTTACTGGGAATTTAGTAAGCAATAATACTCCTTCTTTCATGATGGATTCATGGCTAGCAAATAGAAGTGAATCATCAATAAATTTGGTACATTTGCCCTTTTTGATTTTTAGACCATGAGGAGATAAAAACTAAGTCTCCCATGTGTTTCCATTCACCTAACATCATGAGTCATTTATTTTACTCACAGATATCTCATCTCTTACCCTTGCTATTTATTCATTTGCATGCTAAAATGTATCTCAGTGTTCCAGATGAGAATGCTTACATTACTGAATATAAAAATAAGTTTATTCATGATTGCATGAAGAGAAAATTTATTTCAATAAGGACTAAAGAGAAAGCCAAGAAAGTATATCAAAATGTTATGAGAAGATTAACAAAAATACTATGCCTGGGATAAATAAAATGAGCCGAAGAAAAAAAATAATATCCTAGAAATCCAGATGATGGATTTCCCTCTCCCTTAGGAAACACATCATATCCATAGGAAACACTGTAATGTATAAACTTTATGGAAGAAAAGATATTCCTTTCTATCCTTGGGGCTGGCAGAATACGTGCATTTTATTAATAACAACAATTACTTTTGTTTTAATACTAGTAATTTCATTTCATTACGTGATAAGCATTTTTTGAAAGTTAATACTAATTTTTTTTTTTTTAGCTCCCCTGCCCCACTACCCTTCCCACCCTCTGGTAACCATCATTCCACTCTATCTGCATGAGATCATTTGTTTTTAATATTTAGCTCCCACACATGAGTGAGAATATGTGAGATTTGTCTTTTTGTGCTTGACTTATTTCACTTACCACAATGTTTTCCAGTTTCATCCATGTTGTTGCCAATGGCAGGATTTCATTCTTTTTTGTGACTATATATTATTCCATTGTGTGTATGTACCACAATTTCTTTATCCATTTATCCATTGATGGACACTTAGGTTGATTCCAAATCTTGGCTATTGTGAAAAATGTGATAAACAGGGGAGTACAGATATCTTTTCCATATCCTGATTTCCCCCCGTTTAGATACATACCCAGCAGTGTGAATTGCTGGGTCATATGGTAGTCCTATGTTTAGTTTTTTGAAGAACCTCTATACTGTTCTCCATAGTGGTTGCAGTAACTTACATTCCCACCAATGGTATATGTGTTCCCCTTTCTCGACATCCTTGCTGTATATGCTAAGCATTTTTAAATGAAGATCCTAAGTCTCAGGTCACTTAAATAACTTGACAAAGGCCACTGGTGGAAGGTAGGAAGTGGTCATGCCAGAATCCAAACCTGTATCTGTCATGCTGCAAGCCTTGTGTGTTGACCTCTGTATAAAACTGGCCATATGCCCAAATCCATCTCCACGTTCTCTGTAGCTTTTAACCAGATGGAATCATTCCTCATAAATAGTTCAGAGGCTTACCTTAGCATTTAGGTAGATTATATTGTTTTACTACATTACAGGGTTTCAGTTTTATTTGTTCGAAAGAAAAAATACAGAAAATTTAAATGTCTCTGATTTTATTCACATAAAAGTGTTCTGGCTATGATGAGGATTTAGGTGTAGAACATTTAATCCTTTGAGTAAAGGTGATACAGAGGATGATTCACTCACTGAAGCTGAGCCCAGATATTAATTCTCTGGCTGAAGCTTCCCCAGTTCCTAAAATTTTATGACTCTGATCAGGGCAGCCAGGCCAGACTGATCCAACCATCCCTGAAACCCACCTCTGAATTTTGTGTTCTCCCTGCTCATGCCAGTGTCTGCTTAGAATGCATTCAGATCTTTTGGAACACCCTTCCCCTTGCAGGATAGAACATACTACCAGTCCCAGAGAGCCTTCTGGGAAAACTTCTACCCAAGGTAAACATGAGGATTTCTCTATTAGAGACTGCTCTTTACTTTATAATAAAAGTATAGCAAGACTTCTTTAAGTTATTATAGAATATATGCTTTCCCTAAGATTTTTTTCTTCATATCCTAAGACCTTGGCCTTATGTCTCGGTATAGTTCTATTACCATTGTTACAGAGTACAAGCTCATTTAGGATCCAAGAGAGAGTCCAGATATTGGGTAGTACCCAGTTCCTGTGTTCACAAGACACCCATAATTCAAGATTGCCCATTGCACATTAGCTCGGAATATTCCTCATTACCAGGCGTTAGAGATGATCTCCTAAACACCTCTGCAAATACAGGCAAATGTGCTAAATCCCCTCCTTCGGTATACGTAAGGATCTTATGTGAGCCCACCCACTCACTTTTGTCTATCACTACAGACCCTTTCCTCCCATTCTAAAGAGAAATACCACAGATATATACTTGTATCTCTTCTGTGTTGTATGTTTGTGTATGCGTGTGTGTTGGAAAATATAAAAACCCCGTCTCACCTGCAAATTTCTTCTTGGCCATGTATGTAATTTTCACTTGCAGTAAATGATTGTTGAATGATGGAAAGAATGAATATTTAAATTCATCTATTGCAACTTTTATTCTTACAACTAGAATGCAATAGACATTTTATATGTTGAAATAATAAATTTATCAAAGGAGTAATTACATGACATTAAAACATCTGTAACTTTGAATACCTGCTCTGGACGATCAAATACAAAGATTCATACCAAGAATAAAGGACAAATTGCATTACTAATTCCTTCTCTCCTTATATAAAATTGCTTTGGAAATAAATTTCAAAACTATGAGGCAACATTTTATTGTTGCATTTCTCAAACGGTGGAAACGATTCACTTAACAAATACTTACTGAGCTCCAGCTGTGTCCATGTCACCGTGCCAGCCCCTGGGGTGCCATGGTGAGAGAGGTGAGTGGGGGGAGCAGGGGCTGGGGAAGGGGCAGGCCAGGCTGTGCAGGGGCCGCCCTGGTGGGGGCCAGGGCTGCTTTTAGATGAGTGTGACAGTAGGTGTGACGTGATTTGCTTTGCTCCGGTGCCAGGAACAGATGAGAAGGAAGTATAGAGAGGAATGTAATAGACCTGTTAAGCTATTCATTCACCCAAGTGGTAGAAAAAGCATTCCCAGATTTAGAAAGATTGAGACAGATCTTCTCAGTTTTACAGTTTTGTTTCATTGCTGATAATCAGTACAGTATTTCAGAAGTTTCTATACAAATCAAGAAGTGAGAAAAAAGGAAACTACAGTTAAAATGCTTAATCCGTGAAGTCATTATGTTTTTACTTTAGCAGCAATTCGAGATGAAATAAAGTGAAACTGCCTTACAGTTTGTAGTTTTATGGTAATGACTTTCCATCTCCTCATTATTTATGAAATTCTTATATGTCAATAACCAATGACACAACTCTTCTTTTAAACAATTGGTGAAACACTGTATTTTTATCATCTCAGCAACTTCTGGGGAAACTTATTTTTAATTTTTTTTAATTCCTTAATGACATAACTGTATCAGAGAAAATCATTATATAGCTCCATGTTTTAGAGTATGCATTATTAAAAGACTGCTTACCGTTGCCATCTTATTGCATTAGAATGACTGTTCTCCTTGTAATACATCTGTAGTATTGACATCGCTGCTGTCAAATGAGTTATCTAGTTATTGAGATTGTTATGTGATGTTTTAACTTCCAGCTCATGCAGGCATCCTTTCTGTTCTAATTATTGTTTTGTGCTTTGGGGCAAAATGGATACCAAGTCAAAGGAGATTATAGAGGACACAGAGGCCCAGATCTGCCAAGATGCTGCTCGTTTTAATTCCTAATGCTCTTTGAGAAGCATTTTATTCTACTCATTTTGGATAGAGATTTTAGTGGCTGACTTCACTGCTGACATTAGGAAGAATGCTAACTTAGAAATTTCAAGCATTTTTCATCTTATCTCTTTTTCCATTTAAATTCCATAAAAAGTGAGGAACCTCAAGAAAGAGAGGTTTCCATATATACCTGAACTTGTAGGTGATTATGTTGAAGGAGAAAAAAACAGAGAACACTGGGTTTCAAACACTATCGCTGCTATGTAATTTTCGGAAAGTCACGATATTTAAGAAAGACTTGTATGCAAAATGGAACTTATGATGCTATTGCTTTGAATTATTATGAGAATTAAATGAGTTAATATATAGGGTGTCCCAAAAGTCTCCATACAAAGGAAAAATTTTATAAAATTGCATAATGAATATTTTGTAAATAAAGGTACATTTAGCTACAATTTCCCATTTTTCCTATGTATGCGACTTTTGGGACACCCTGTATGTTAAGATGTTTTATATATGGTAAGGCTCCATACAGATAGTTTCATCAAGTGAGGATTTACGTCTACTTAAGGACATTCCTGTTGGGAGCACAGCTTTCATAAAGAAGCCACAGAACTCACACTTGATGGAAGGCAGCTGTAGAATGGACTGAAAAGAATCCAAAAAACAAAATATGCTATTGTTTGCATCAAGATAGCCTACAGTGATAAATCAGCTTACATAATCAGCTTACATTCATTCTCACTCATGCACCTGCAAATAAAAACAAGCCAGAGATATTGTGCAGGCACTTTTACAGTGGAAAGAAAATAAAATCAGAATACTTGTGTGGTTTGAAATTCTTAAAGCTTGGGATAATACAGATGGATTATGGAATGCTTATGGTAAGGAAATATGTTTCTCCTTATATCACCACAGGTAATAACTTTTTTAATTAAATAGAGATTGATTTTTGACAGTAAATATATCTGTCTTCTATGATGCATACAATATAGCAGAGAAATTGGTGTCAGATGACCAAAGATTGACTTCATGGGAACTGATAAAAAAGTATTTTTATGATTTTATTTGATAAGCATTTATTGAGCAGTTGACTCTGTGTAAAGCATTGTGCTACATACTGGCCTATGAAGCCTAGGGAAGGGAGAGGGGAGACAAAACAGGTAGCATATCCTTACTAGAATTTACTATCTAGTGAGGGTCATAAAAGTCCCCAAACATCCCAAGGGAGTAAAAAATGTTCAGGCAGGAGGGTGAACCCTTAAGTGTGGAAAAACATCAAGTCTCTAAATTGGAACTTGGGAGGGATGGTGTAACTCACCATCCTGAGATTCCTGTCATAGCATAGTCACATGAGGGCCATTCGTAGCCCGTTCCAAAGAAATAAATTTGGCCCTGTGATAAATTGTATTATTAATTTCATTTAGTTTTATTATTTTGGCTTGAAAAATGTTTTTTAATTATTAAATGGTTACTAACGTATTATTATCAGTGGTAACCAGTAAAACAGACTCTATTAAATTCATTAAGTCTTTTCTTCATTCATTTCTTCACTCATTTATTTGACAAACGAGAGTATACATTATCCCAGATATTGGACATCATTTAAGAAATCAGAACAAGCAGCCGTCAGCTTAAATACTACTGAATGGAAAGCAGTGTGCCTGAAACACAACCCCGTTTAGTGACATGTACGGGGTAGAAGAGGAGTTTCAATTGGCAGGGCTTCCCGAGAAACTATTTATATTAGTTAGGGGTTTATTCTTTAGGTTAAGGGTTTAATAATGAGGAAGGCAAATGTTTCAAAAACCAGTGACAACAGGAAAAAAGACTAGGGAATCAGAATCAGGATATAGGTAATTTATGCCTTTGTGATAATTAGAAAATGGAAGACTCATCACCACGGCTGGCCCCCAAGGCCTGGTATAAGTTGGATTTCGGTGCCCACCAGCCCCTCAGCTGGCTGGCCTTTGCACAAGGTGCTACAGAAGACTGATTTTGGTTACAGTTTGCTCTGAGACTTTGGGCAAGTCATTCAATCTCACTGGACCTCATTTTCGTTAATTATAAAATGACTGTTGGTTGCAATGTTCTCACATGTCCTTTTCCACTGTAGATTTCTATGATTTTAAATTGATGACCTTCATCTAATTAAACCCATTTTATTTCTCATAGCTCTGGAGTCCATAACATTCAGATGAACTTATTATCCTGAGTTTGTTGCTATTATTTCAATTAGACTATTTCCGCACTTCTACCTCAATCTGGTCTGGCCTCTCCTTTTCACCCAGAGTTTCTCCTGTGAGTGGTTCATGAAGGCACGAAATAAAAGGAAGAAGATAGGAAAGAAAGAGAACCAGAAGTAGAATTCAAAAAAATAAGGTTGCTTTTTGAGTGACAAGGAAACAGATTCTGAACAGGGAATTCCAGAAAATATGAGCAGTACAGTACAGCATAGTTGGAATAAGTATAGCACCTCCCACAGTGACTATATGGGGAAAAGTCATCTTAATTTTTATACCATATTTTAAAAAAGAAAAAAAAGGAAAAAACCTTGTTGCAGGAATGGCCACTGTGATACACTCTTTTGAGGATCTGTGGGGTTTTATTGATTCAAAATCATGATCAGTCCTCTCCTTTTACTTATCCATCATTTTGTTAGAACTTTTCACACTGAGAGGAACAGTAACACTCTTGATTTCCTCAGTTAACGGAAGTTTTATGGTAAAGGTACATAGGAAGGTAAGAAAAAAAATACTGAGAAAGAAAAAAGGTCTTAACTTCGGCCCAGCCCTGCCCCATGGAGCTCTAAAATGCTGTTCAGCAGACTGGAAACAGTCTGTGCTTGGTTTCTCTCCCTTCTGCACTCTCTCTTCCTTCATCAGTATCAATGCATGACCCTTCTTTACCTCCTGGCCTCTGCTGCCTTATGGCCTCTGCTTACTGGCTTCTCTCTCTACCTTTTTCCACCTCTGTATTACTCTATCCTCTTCAAACATTTCATATTCTGACTTTTCAGACAAAGAATATAAACCATTTGCCAAGTCATTCTCTGATATAAAGAATCCAGCCTTTTCCAAGCTGCCTCATAAGGCACCGGCCATGCTGTTGGCAAGCCTTTGTGTCAAAGAGTTATGGAAGGCAAGTGATTTGTAGGGCAAAGTACCACCACTTGTGCATGGGGACAGGGGGAGGGAGCTCCCGAGCTGTGGGCAGAGGCAGGCCCTAAGACTCCCAAGAAGGGAAGCAGTGTAGTGACAGTGTAGTATAAATATAGAAACCAGAGTTTTGAGGCCTTTGGTCAATAGGAAGAAACAGCATGATGAAGACAGTATATGATTCCCTTCCTTTCAGTGCCAGTTAAAGCAGGAGAATGGCTAATAATTTTAGCTCTAATGCCTGATCTTTATTATGGGAAAAATTCTAGGGGGAAACAAAAATATGGAAAAGGAGGCCCAAGATTGTCTATGAATCACTTAAGTTTCTCCCATCTTGTCAAAGTAATACTATCACAACTACAGGTTAAGTATCCCTAATCCAAAAATCCAAAATGCTCGCAACATCCAAAACTTTTTGAGCACCAACAGGACACTCAAAGAAATACTCACTGGAGCATTTCAGATTTCAGACTTTCAGATTAGGGATGCTCAACAAGTAGTATAATGCAAATATTCCAAAATCCCAAATCTGAAACACTTCTGGTCCCAAGTGTTTTGGATAACGGATACTCAACCTGTACAAGTTCGAAAGTGGTACAGTCATCATCTTAATGAATTATCTTCCCCAGCCCCAATCTTCCATATTTCTAGTTGCTCTCATCCATATAACCTTATGCCCTAGACTACATTTTGTAGTTTGATTTCCCATCCACTGCCAACTTGGCTACCCTTGCCATAACTTTATTTCATGTTAGATTATTAAATAAGAATTATGCCCACTGAACACTAATTAAAAGTGTCTGAGAAGTAATGAGTCAAGTTTGTAACAATAACTTGTCCTGGTTGCTTTGATGGGATGCCCAAAAGTTAAAATGTCATATGACTCACATTGCTTATAGTAAATTTACATCCTCCTAGTTCTCTGATTGATTGGTATTTTGTTTCTTATGTCTCCTCAGATAAGAGAGAAGGTATCCTACCCTGGTGAGAGATACTCCTTTCCTAGGTACCTGTCCACCACCACCCTCAAATTGTACCTGTGTAATTAGATCACAAATTCCTATAGATAAAGAACTATTAGAGTTAACCCTTAGGGATATACATGTTCTGAGGTAATAGCTTAGTAATCTTGTCCTGAGAAATCATAGTCCTATGCCAAGAACTAAAAATGAAATTGTGCTTCACCCACCCTCCTCAGTAATGAATTAGCAGGGAAACCACATGCAGGGAACCCAGCAGAACAATGGTAGCTATGTCACACAAACTACAGCAAGCTCTCCCTTCCCTTTTCCAAAATCCTACATCTTTTATCAACGCCTCTGGAAAAGGGACAGAGTTCCATAGGTTTATCAGTGATTAGGATCGGATAGACAAAATTTGAAGTTTTTCTTTTTAAATACAGGTCATATTTCTTTTCTCTTACTCCCATATATAAACATGAAGCAGTTAAATTACTTCACCATGGTGAATAAAGGGGCAATACAAAAATCATGTGCTGTGTAGGAAGCAAGGAATGAATATATTACTGTGGTTAACTGTGGCAAGAGCAGTTACGTATTTGCACTGCTTATTTCCTTTAATTATTTCTTTGGTTGAAAACTCCATAGATATTTGATGGCAAGGTCACACGTACACACACACACACACACACACACACACACACACAAACACAAACACACACAGGCAGAAAGAGCTCTACATATGAACTGGTTTGTGAGGTGGGTGTTGAGTGGGCAGGGGAGAATTGTCCCACCTTCAAAGTGAGCTGTTAATTGCTAGATGTGTTACTGATGGAAGCGCTGTGAGTTCCATGACTGGAGCAGGGAACTCATCATTTATTTGGTCTATATATCAGGTTTTAGTCTAGTCATTCTGCTAGTAAAGATTAGTTCTCTCACTCTGCCAAAATGAGACACATTTCACCTCCTTGCATTCAGTTCTGCTGCTTTGTCCCCTGCAGTACCCTCTGCACAGCTTCCCGATTTCGGTCTTTTTCTGATTTTGCTCTAGGATGTGGTGAAAAGGTGCCACATCAGAGAGCATGACTTTTTCTAATCCCAACCCACACACTGATGTCAAAGTATTTTTGTTCCTTCTCGGGAGCATTATGTTCTTCCACCAGCAGTTGCCAGGAAAGCGTGTGGTATTTTGCAATAACATTTGCAATATATGTTTTTATTTTTTAGTTGGGCTGTCTAGTGTTCATATTTTGAAGGCCCAGTGTGATGTCACATTCTCTGTCGTTAGCTATCTGTGTATTGCTGAGTGTGTAACTGCGAAGTCAGTGCCTTCCTGAAATCAGCGAGGATGATGAGTAGTTACTCGGCCTTTTTTATGCGCGTAAATGTGCATAGCCAGATGGTGAAAAGCTACAACGGGGCAAGCACAGAGCCCACTCTAAAATATCCTACTTACTATCGTCACAGCAAGAGATCATGCACAGAACTGTGATAACAATGAAAACAGTAAATAGAACATTTTCCTGTCAACTTTAGTTATTTGATTATTTGTAAACATTCCTCCCTACAGGAGCCTGCCTACCTGCCTTTCTTTTTTCCTTCCCTTTTCTCTTTTACTTGCTTGCTTTATTTTTCATCCTGTTTCTTTTTCTTTTTTTTTTTTTTTTTTTTTTTTGGAGACAGAGTCTCACTGTGTTGCCCTGGCTAGGGTCTAGAGTGCAGTGGTGTCAGCCTAGCTCACAGCAACCTCAAACTCCTTGGCTCAAGCGATCCTCCTGTCTCTGCCTTCAGGTAGCTGGAACTACAGGCATGCACCACCATGCCCAGCTAATTTTTTCTATTTTTAGTAGAGACAGGGTCTCGCTCTTAGGCCGATATTGAACTCCTGACCTCAAGCAATCCTTCCACGTTGGCCTCCCAGAGTGCTAGGATTACGGGTGTGAGCCACCATGCCCACCCTTCTCTTTTTTCTTTCCTTGCTTATTTTCATATTTTAAGCTCTTCATAGCTCAAAAAACTATTTCCTTGGTGGGGATTATTGATCAAGGGATTTCTAATGCTGTTTTCTACTCACAATTAAACAAATGCAAGTGGAAAGGCTTCATTCATCATTCAGTGGCCATTTATATAGAGTGCTGTGATGGACAACAGGTTGAGACAAAAAGAATACAGAAATGACTATTCTCTGGCAAATACTTATGAATTGCTTTCTTTGTGGTAAACAGTTATCACCTTATTTAATCTGTATAACAACTCTATTCGGGATTCTTATTTTACAAGAAAATCAAGGCACAGAGAGGTTAAGTAATTTGCCCAAAGTTACACAGTTGGTAAATGGCAGAACGGAGATAAAAACCCACGTAGTCTGACATTAGACCTTGTGTGCTTGACACCTGTCCTGTGCTGGACTGCCTGGGATGAGATCCCAAAACAGTAGAAGGAGTATATTTAGATAGGACAATACAGAGCACTATGTGATCATGATATAAATGAGGAAAATGAGAAGAAATGAATTGAAAAGAGAAAGAAAATATTTCAGACAGGCGCATGGGTAGCCCTTGAGGGCTAAGGTAGGTTTTGAGTGAGAATTATAGGAAATAGCAAGAGTAGGAGTTACTGGGTCTGGAAAGTATTTTCAGGAAAATAAGTAGTCTTGTTTAGTTGGAGAAAAAGATTGTGTGTAGCAGTACAAGATAAGGCAGGCTGCAGCCACATTTTGCAAGCCTTGCTGTGTAGACAGCTGGGATAAGGAAAATAGGAGGCTTTGAGCAGTGAGGTGGCCAGAGCAATGCTCTAGAAAGCTAGCTTAACTTTGTGGGGTAAGAGGTTGAAGAAAAGAAATGTGAGGAGAAGGAAAAATAATTAGGAAACTATATTCATTTTCTATTGCAACGCACATTTATTATTAATAATTATTTGGCAGTTTCTGTGGGTCAAGGTATAGGTGCAGCTTAGCTCGGTCCTCTGCTTAGGGTCCCACAAGGTGACAAAATGATGACTGGAGCTGCGGTTTCAACTAGGCTAAACTGGGGAAGTATTCACTTTTGTTAGCATATTTCAGTAATTTGTGGTTTTATACCAAGGACTTGAGTTTCTTGCTACCTGTTGACAGAGGCTGCTCTCAGTTCTTTCCATGGGCCACCCCACATGGTCATCCCGCAACATGACAGCTGGTGTCTCCAAAACCAGCAAGAGAGTGGGAGACTTTAGCTAACGTGCACTATAATCTTACACAGTTAATCACATATGTCCTGTCATGTTTGCCTTATTCTGTTGGTTAGAAGCAAGGTCACTCCACACTCAAGGGGAGGGGACTACACAAGGGCATGAAAATCAGGAAACAGGGATCATAGGGCTGCTGTAGTCTGCCTGCCACAGGGGAAGAGGCAGTTGTTGGGACTAACACTCAGAGTCTGAATTAGGGTGGTATTAATGCAAATAGAAAGGAAGAGTCAGATTCAAGAAATTATGTCTATGAAACATGATTTCTTGCCTGTGCCATGTGAAATTATTTGTATACATTATCTCACATAAGCCTCAAAATATCTCCTTAAGGTAGATGTCAGGAAAATCCTTATTTCACAGATGAAGACACAGCTTTGAGAAGTTAAGTACTTAGAGGCATATATATCCTAGCTTCACATCTGGGTGTCCCAGCCTAGATTTGAACCTAGGGTGTCAGTGCCAAAGCTCATAGTCATAGCCACTCTGCTTTCATTGGACTTTAAAGTATAGAGAACCTGAAGAGAAATGGGTAAGAAAACAGTGAAGATAACTCCAAGATTTTAAACCATTTCAATTCAGGGAAAGGTGTTAACTAAAATCGCAATGTCATGAGGGCACTAGTAAAGTCAGATTTATTGCGCATACACTATATGTCAGGCAATATGTGAAGCACTCAGCTTGCAGATACAGTATGCTTACACATATGGAACAGTTAATGTTGCCAACAGCCTGTGATACAGTCCTTTGCCCTGTTTGACAGACCAGGAAACAGGACATCAGTGCCCACTAAACTCAAGATTCCACAAATGTACCAGTGGTCATTTTATTCATAGCTATTATCTCTAATGTCTGACGCATGAGCAGTGCTCATGATATAAATTTTTTAATGAATGCACATAGCTAGTAAGTGCTAGAGTCAAATTTGAATTCAGAACAGCCCCCACTCTTGCCTCCTGGAGAAACCGTGTGTTCCACTGTAGCCGTATTTTGTGTGAGGCCACAGCAGGGTATCTAGATGTTCAGCAGAAACCTAAATTCCATCAGTGAAGCTTGAGAAAAAGTCAATGGTAGAATAAACTACTGAGGAGCATCCAAGTAGAGATTACAGAGTCCTAAAATTAGATGAGATGATTATGAAAGGGTATAGACCCCAAAATAAAACCTTAGAAAATACCTATATTTAGAGGTTGAGAAGTGTTAAGAGGTATTTTAAAAAGCAATGCATACATATAGGTCAGAGAAAGAAGATAGAAATAAAGATATAAGAGCAAAGTGGGAAGAGAAGGAAGGAGGGCTGTCAGCAACATCAGCCACCACAGAGTAATCAAAGAGCACCAAGATTAAGACAAGAAGACTGAATTTGGAGATTAGAAGGTGATTGATTGATGACTTTTGGGTAAGCAGATTCAGGAAAACAGACTGAGAGTCAGCTGGCATCTGGGAGGGTGGGGGAGCTTGGCTGTGAAAGAAAGGTTGGTAGTGAGGTGGAGCTCATGAGTATAAACTTATCTGTAATTTTAGGAGAGCTAGTAGCAGTAATGACAGGAGTTGAATAGGAGACATCTTGTTATAGACAGGAGAGAAGGCCCAAGTAGGAAAAAAATAAAAATGGCAGGAAAAGGACAGACTACTGATGGAACATGACCCCAGAGGAGGCAAAAGGAACTAAGCTGCAAGACCACTGATAGGAAGGGCTGTCCTTAGAAATGGTGAGAGACATGGTACTATTGGAAGTAGGAGAAGAGACTACTGTGCATTTTTTTTTCCAAAAAAAAATTTTTTCAAAAAGTATAGAAAAGTGGAAGTTGAATAGAGAAAAATTGATGTTCAAATTGAAGGTCCTTAATTCCTCTTTAAGAATTTCTCTAAGAAGGAGGCAAGTTCATCTGTAGAAAGCAGAGGGAAAGATTTCAGGGCTAGAAGATAAGGAATATTTTAATTAACTGAGGCAGTGGTTAACAAAGGTTATTGAATGTCTACTCTGAAATAAGTAGAGAATTCAGTAGAGAAGACAATAAAGGATAAAATAAGCAATAGAGACCCAACTGAGATGAAATAGTGTGAACTTTTAATAGAGGCCAACACCATGGTTTCTTAACTTTGGCCAGCTTCTGAGATGTGGTTGTTGAAGGAAGGTAATGGTACCACACAGGGTCAGGAAGTGAAATGGTGAGAATGGCAGATAAGAATGGAGGAAGGATGGATTCTAGAGGCAAGTGAAGATAGTACATACCTTGTTTTATTGCGCTTTGCTTTATCGTGGTTTGCAGATACTGTGTTTTTTATAAAGTGAAGGTTTTTGGCAACCCCACATGGAACAAGTGTATCAGTACCATTTTTCCAACAGCATGTGCTCACTTCATGTTTCTGTCATATTCTGGTAATTTCATGTTTCGGTGTCATATTCTGATAATTCTCATATTTCAAACTTTTTCATTTTATTATATCTGTTATGGTGATCAGTGATCTTTAATATTATTATTGTAATTGTTTTGTGGTGCCACAAACCATACCCATCTAAGACAGTGAACTTAATCAATGTGTGTGTTCTGACTGCTCATCAATGAGCTGTTCTCCCATCTCTCTCCCTCCTCTCTGGCCTCCCTATTTCCTGTGACACAATAATATTAAAATTAGGCCAGTTAATAGCCCTACAATAGCCTATAGTGTTCAAGAGAAAAGAAGAGTCATTTCTTTCTCTTTAACTTTAAAAGCTAGAAATGATTCAGCTTAGTGAGGAAAGCATGTCAGGAGCCAAGATAGGCCAAAAGCTAGGCCTCTAGTGCCAAATAATTAGCTGAGTTGAGAATACAAAGGAAAAGTTCTTGAGGGAAATTAAAAGTCCTATTCCAGTGAACAAATAAATGATAAGAACGCCAATCAGCCTTATTGCTGATATGGAGAAAGTTCGAGTGATCTGGATAGATCAAGCCAGCCATGACATCCCCTTAAGCCAAAGCTTAATCCGGAGTAAGACCTTAACTCTCTTCAATTCTATAAAGGCTGAGAGAGGTGAGGAAGCTGCAGAAGAAAAGTTTGAAGCTACCAAAGGTTAGTTCGGGTTCACAAGGTTGGGTGCTCACATGGCAGTAATAGTCTCCAGGGATGAGGGGGATGGGGGGTAAACCCGCAACTAAAGGACACGGGGAGCATTGTAGAGGGGAAGGTCATGCCTCTAACCCTTGCTTGGGTGAGGCAAAGACATAAAATGTAACTATAATGTTTGTACCCTCATAATACCCTGAAATAAAAAATAAAATAAAATCTGAAGGAAAAAAAAAGAAGAAAAGAAGCTATCTCCATTAAAAGTGCAAGGTGAAGCCACAAGTTATCCAAAAGATCCAGCTAAGATAATTGATGAAGGTGGCTAAACTAAACAACAGATGTAGACAATGAGAGAGCCTTCCACTGGAAGAAGGTGCCATCTAGGATATTTATACCTACAGAGAAGTCAATGCCTGGCCATTGATATCTCATTTACCGTTCAGAAAACTCAAGGCCCTTAAAGTAGATTATGCTAAATCTACTCTGCCTGTGTTCTATAAATGGAACAACAAAGCCTGGATGACAGCACATCTGTTTACAGTGTGGTTGCCAACTGTTGAGACCTACTGCTCAGAAAAAAATATTTCTTTCAAAATATTACTGCTTATTGACAACGTACCTAGTCACCCAAGAGCTCTGAGGGAGATGTACAAGGAGATGAATGTTATTTTCATGCCTGCTAACGCAGCACCCATTCCATAGCCCATGGATAAAGGAGTAATTTCAACTTTCAAATCTCAGATCTAAGATATACCTTTCATAAAGTTATAGTTGCCATAGATAGTGATTCCTCCAATGGATCTGGGCAAAGTCAATTGAAAACCTTTGGCAAGGATTCGCCATTCTAGATGCCATTAAGAATATTTGTGATTCATGGGAGGAGGTCAAAAGGTCAACATTAGCAGGAGTTTGGAAGAAGTCGATTCGAACCCTCATGGATGACTTTGAGTGGTTCAAGACTTCAGTGGAGTAAGTAACTACAGATGTGGTAGAAAAAGCAAGAGAACTAGAATTAGAAGTGGAGCCTGAAGATGTGATTGAATTGCTGAAATCTCATGATAAAACTGTAACGAATGAATAAATGCTTCTTATGGATCAGCAAAGAAAGTGGTTTCTGAGGTGGACTGTACTCCTGGTGAAGATGCTGTGAACATTGTTGAAATGACAATAAAGGATTTAGAATATTCTGTAAACTCAGTTGATAAAGTGGCAGCAGGGTTTGAGAGGGTTCACTCCAATTCTGAAAGTTGTTCTGTGGGTAAAATGCTATCAAACAGCACTGCATGCTATGGAGAAATCTTTCATGAAAGAGTCAATTGATGTATTTCATTGTTGTCTTATTTTAAGAAATTGCCACAGCCACCCCAACCTTTAGCAGCCCTCACCCTGATCAGTCGGCAACCATCAACATCCACCAGCAAGACCTCCACCAGCAAAAAGATTACAACGTGCTATGAAGGCTCAGATGATCATTAACATTTTTTAGCAATACAGTATGTTTTAATTAAGGTGTATACATTGGTTTTTTAGACACAATGCTATTGTACACTCAATAGAAAACAGTACTGAGTATAGGCATAACTTTTCTGTGCACTGGGAAACCAAAATATTTGTGACTTGCTTTATTGATATATTCACTTATTACAGTGTTCTGGAACCCAGCCTGCAATATCTCTGAGGTATGCCTGTATTGGCATTGGTATAAGGTGAGTGATGAAGTAAATGAATACTGAGGGGAATTTAGAATCTAAAGACTTTGATTTGGATATGATGCAAATTATCAAAATGAGGAAATAAAGTGGTTGTGATCAGAAAAGGGAGGCTCAAAGTTTGAGGTATTGAAGTAAAATAGTTCCAAATCAAGCAAACTATAAAGTGCCCTCTCTGTAGTTTCAGAGATTAAATAAGAAACTGTGAGGCCAATGTATTATGAACCAGAATGAGAAATAAATCAATGTGGCAGGGGATGAGATGGGGTGGACTGACCAGGCACCCAGATTATCAGGACATATGGAGTACCATGATGAGTTCGTAAATACAGTAACAACAGCAGGGCTTGGCTGTCAAGGTTCAAAGACTGGTTGAAGGAGGCAGAACAATAGTCTAAACTGACCATAGGGGATAGGAATGTTTGTGAGGCTGGTAGTATCTTCAGGGGCAATTAAGGTAAAGAATTGGAAGTTCAACTTGAGGATCAGCCTAAACCATAGGACACTTACCTTCCGTACAGAACGAGAAGGCAAGGTTATCATGGAGTGACTGAGAGAGCAGCAAGCAAGGACGCAGAGCAGGAAGGGAAGGGTTATTTGGAATCAGATGTAATCATTGTTCCCTGTCCTATCTGCTCCTCTCATCTACCCTATCACCCCTTTATAGGTGATCCTTCTAATCCTCAAAATAGGCTATAAGGTATCATCCCCATTTTACAGATGAAAAAATCTGGTTCTGAAATTTGAATCTTGTCCTGATGGCAAATTCCAAGGTCTTTCAACCACAACCCAGTGACTCTCAGTGGTCTTGAAGTGTTACTGCAGCTTCCAAGGACTAATTAGAAATCATGTCTAATGGGTGTGAAACACAGTGCAATCCTTCGTGTTACTCTTGAATTACATTTAGCTCTAAAAAGTTCTATGTGAGCTTATGTATCTAATCTCATAATCTATGTTTACTTCTGAAGTTTTTTTCAAGAAAACTTCTTGGACCCTTTTTCTCAAGACATTAAGGAATTTCCAAATACATTCAATATGAACATGTTGAATTTCTGCAACTATACTCTAAAACATTAAGTTAATCTTTATGTTGCATTATTTTTCAGGTGTGAAAATGAAACCAAGTTCAAAACAGAAGACGTATTTTGGGCTTACAATTTCTGCCCTACTCCATATTCCTGGACTGCACTTCTGGGCCTTATTTTGTATCTTGTTTTCTTCGCACCTGGTAAACAAGGCTTTCTTATTGTTGTGTTAATTAAATGGCCTGTTTTTAGGGGAGACAGGCTACTGTTTTTCAAATTCATTACATGCTATTTTACTAAAGTTTTAAATTTTTTATTTCTCAGGAATGGGACCAATGCCTTGGACTGTGAATTCTGAAATATATCCCCTTTGGGCAAGAAGTACAGGAAATGCATGTTCATCTGGAATAAACTGGATTTTCAATGTTCTGGTTTCATTGACATTTTTACACACGGCAGAATATCTTACATACTATGGTAAGAGAATATTTTTTCCAATATAGTTTCATTTTTATTTTTCCTACTCTATTTTTTAGATATATTATCATTTGTCATTAAAAGACTATGTGGTTATATTTTTGCTGTTATAAATATCTCCAGGTGGCTCTCTTTTTCCCCACAGGCCTTGGAAATGTATCTGGGGAAAGAAAAGAGGAAGGCTCCTTCACTAAGCAGCATTGCTTCTTGTCCCTCACTGCTTAGGGCTGTCACTCACCCCTCTCCCAACCCAAACATCTCCCATCTATCTCCCCAGTTGGAAATCTTCACAGCATAGCTTTTAATTTAACAAAAAACCATAAACAACAAAAAAATGGTAAAGAGATGTAGGCAGGGCCACTGAGATGTCCTGTGACAGGGATGGAGTCCAGTCCAAGAGCAGAATCAACACAGGGTCAAAAGCTTGCCAAGATACTTAAAGATGACGTGCTGTGCATTATGCCTTCCATGTATCATCTGTGCTGTTCAGGCCAAGGTGTGTGCATTTCAGCATCCTCTGAAACTAGCACTTACCACTTCCAAAACTGTAAATGTGATGGAAGTGTTCAAATGAAAATGTGTGGGGACCATAATTCAAAGAAAACAATATTGATGAGTGGCTGAATTAGGAACACACTTTGGGGAGCTACTTCAAATCCATTTTTAATAAGGTGAAAAGACTTTTCTTTTTAGAAAGATGATTTCTGGCCAGGTGTGGTGGCTCACACCTGTAATCCTAGCCCTTTGGCAGGCTGAGGCAGGCAGATGGCTTGAGGCCAGGAGTTTGAAACCAGCCTGGGCAACATAGTGAGATCCCTGTTGCTACAAAAAAATAAAAGCCAAATTGGGTGTGGTGGTGTGTGCCTGTAGCCCCAGCTACTCGGGAGGCTGAGGCAGGAAGATGATTACTTTAGCCCAGGAGTTTGAGGTTACATGAGCTATGATGATGTCACTGCACTCTAGTCTGGGCAACAGAGTGAGAACACGGTCTCAAAAAAACAAACAAAAAAGAAAGAGGATTTCTACATTGTCCACATGACTTTATAGGCTGTGATAAGATTCTAAATAATGAAATGTGAGATTTTCATTCTAACCTCCCCTTTAGCCTCGATGGTATATGTGGAATGCCTACTGCTTAGACCATTCTTCCAGAAGACCTTCTCTGGATCCCCTGCCCCACCTCACCTCATTCTATGCTCTGGGCACTTACAATTCCTTTTTGCAAGAACAGGTTTACTTGTCTGTCCCCCACCCCCTGCTACTAGACCATAAATCCTTGGAGGGCCGTCTGTGCCTTGTTCACCATTATATTCCCAAGTCCTTCCAGGACATCCTATTCACCTGATAAGCACCCAGAAGTGTTTGTCAAATGAATAAATACATGTATGAATTTTGAAGATGAATTACGAATAGAGGAAACATTATAAAAATCCATTTCTCCCCCTCTTCTATACATGCTGAATTAGTATTTGTTTTAGTTAATACTATTTATCTAACGCTTTTACTACCTTTATAAAACTCTTCTCTCTCCCAGTCACCACATAGAACATCTAGAAATATTTATTTTCTTGGAAAGGAAAGGCATTAGCATTTTAAACTTGATATATATTTATATTTAGTATATTCTGCTTTATCCCATTTGGCCATTAAAAATTTTTACATAAATTCATGAACTTATCTTCATGTTACGATAAATATGAGAATAAATATTTACTCATGTTTACTGATTCTTGAGAACACTTAAATATTTGAAGACCTAAATATATATTTACATCCCTTAAAGTATGTTTTATAGAAAGTTACAAATAATGAAAGTCTACGTGATAATACATTTGATAGCAAAGCTCCTCTTTCTTGAATTTATGCTGCCAGAAAAACATGAGGGCAACAGAAGTGAAATTTAAAAGGGCATATGCAGGCATCTTTTGAAAAATATTTGGTTAGAAGCTTTTTGCTTTGCATTAACCTTCTGTTGTGTCAGTGCACTGGTCCATTCAGTCTGTTACTCTAGTAGTGGGAAGATAGTTCAGTTCAGGTTCATTTTTTTCCCTTTGTTGCACAACATTTTAATCTACATATTACTGATTTGTGTAAGCTATGTGTTTATATTCCTGATTTAACAAATATATATCCTTATGGTATATTTCTCTGGAAATATCCATGTCTTCTTTTGTTTTCTCCTTTTTTATTGTTTCTTAAGATCTCAAATTTTGAATCCTTCCTAAACCATACTGCTTAGATAGGTCTGCCTTGCACCCTATTCAATAATGTTATTACTAAAAATTATCATTAAAATATCATCAGAATACCATTTTTTTATATAGCACGTGTGGCTAAATAGATCCCTTGGAGAACATTATATAAAAGTTCCTGTTTTGAGGTACTGAAATTCAGTCAGACATGGTCATTGATTCCCCATTTGTATAATTAAATTAAATATTTGTTTTAATCTGGAAGTTAATATAAGACTCTAATAAGATTTATTTCCTTCAGAATAACTCTGAGAAATATCTGTGCTGTTCAACAATCCTGACAGGCTCATTACAGACTTTTTCGTTTTCATTCCCAGGGGAGTCATTGAGAAAGTTACGTTATTGATTTGACCATGACACGGAGCAGGTCACAGCCTCCTGTGCTTGCTCACACTCCTCTGTGGCTTACCCACAGGTCTCATCAGTGGAACCCATACTTAGCAGTCAGTTTTGGCATTTGCCTGCTTTGGATTCTTCAGATTTATCTGTAATTGACTTTAAGAATCTTTCTAACCTATCTAATTGTTTTTAACTATAGGAGGTTAGCACTGACAGATTTGATTTGTCACTCCTAATTATGCCACTGTTCCCAAATTGTGAAAGATAATGATAAAGATAAAATATACGATATTTATAAAGCCAAACTGGCTTTGCTGTGTTACAGCTTTTGAAGTTTAGCAGCCGGGTTTGGTCAAAAATGTTTTTACCACCTTCACTTATCTTTCCTTATCATTATCATGATTACCACCCTCTCTTTGTCCCTCTCTGCTAAAGATTCCATTTCTGTTCCTACCTCACAATATTGTGGGTTTTTTTGTTTGTTTTGAGACAGAGTCCCGCTCTATTGGCCAGGCTAGAGTGCAGTAGCGTCATCATAGCTCACAGCAACCTCAAACTCCTGGGTTCAAGCGATCCTTCTGCCTCAGCCTCCTGAGTAGCTGGGACTACAGGCACATGGGCCACAAAGCCCAGCTAATTTTTCTATCTTTTGTAGAGACGGGATCTCGGTCACGTTCAGGCTGGTCTCAAACTCTAACCCTCAGGTCAGCCTCATGCCTCTGCCTCTCAGAGCACTAGGATTACAGGCATGAGCCACCACACCCAACCTACAATATTGCTTTTATCTGTACTCAGAACACAGGAATTCAATCTCTTAATAGCAACTCTTCTTCCCTAGTCATTTAGTAGAATTTAATAATGCTGGCTATCTCTTTTGAGCAACTAACATCCAGAATTCTAATGGGCATGTAACATACATTATTTCTATTATTTACAGTTTGCAAAGCAGGAACTATTTTCCCTATTACACAGAACAGAAAACCAAGTTCAAGAGAATTTAAGAAATTCTGCCCCAAGGATTCAGCCCCACATTCTCCACAGAGCCATGGAGCCTTTTCTCTCACAGTAACACTCAGCTATGCATCCCAGATGACCTAGTATTATTTTTCTGATTATTTATCAAGTATAAGCCATAAAAAAAAAAGGTTACAGTAAATGTTTAATGTGAACCAAACTGAAAGAGCCTTATATTTGTAAATAGAGTTCTATTTTTATTAAACAAAGGGAATTGGATTTATACAAGTCCAGCTCCTTAAAGAGTTAATATGGCTTTGGGACAAATTATGTTTTGATTTAGTTAACCCTTTCATGTTTTTTTCTAATATCTCATAATTTACCTCTGTTTCCCTTCTGTTTTCTCATGGCTCCTCATTCTACAGAAAAGATTCTGTCGGGTGGTCAGTTCAGCAGCATTTTTCCTCCATAGTTTTTCTTGAGTCTTTCCAAGACGTATTTCTATGGATATTCTGGAAATGGTTACTTATTAAGAAAGTATTAAGACAGTAACCATGTGTTAGGCATTAGGAACCCAAAGACAAGCCATAGATGCTGCCCCTTGAGGAGACCACTTTTGCCACTGGAACAGAAGAGCAGGTCTCCCTCTCAGGCATCTTTTAACCATCTCTCCTGTACCTGCTCCGATTTTGACCATAAGATTTATAGACTCAAACTACCAGCACTTAAATAGGAGCTGAGAAACTATTTTATTTTACTTAATGAGGCATCTGAGGCCCAAAGAGGAGATTAAATGACTACTGTAGAAGTCACATAGCCAAGACTTAATCCCAGATCTTCCCACTCCCAATCTGATATCCTTTCTCCAGCCATTTATCACATCAGTTTTTTATCTTCCTTCCCCCATCTTATTTACAGGATGGTCTGGACCAAAAGCCTAAAATTAGGCAGGGACTCCATTATAGTTAGTTGTTTTCCACCATCAAAAGTAAAAGTCTAGGTTCTTATATTTAAGATGGGAATGAGTTTATAAAGGAAAGGCCATCTTGGAAATATGTAGAGAATATAAACAAGTCATACATTCGTATATCTCATGCATCTGGGCTTTTGCTGTATTGACACTTAGGAAACAACCAGGTAGTATTTACATGTTTGTTGGTATGCTGCACTGACATGCATAATATTACAGCAAAACAATATTCCCTGACCTCACGGAGCTTACATTCTAGTGGAGGGAAACAGAAAACAAATCAGTAAACATTACAGTGTGTCAGATGATGATCAGAAAGACTGAGGGAAAAAAATGGATTATGGGGTCCAAGAGAAGGAACAAGGAGACCAGTTAAGAGACTACTGCAATGGTCCAGATGGGAGAGGATGGCTCTTAAACCACAGATATTTGTGGAAGTGGTGAGAAGTGGTCATCTTCAGGTTAAATTTTAAAGGCAGATCCAACAGGATTTCCTAACAGATTGGGATGTTGGATGTGAGAGTAAGAGAAAAGTCTAGGAAGACTCCTAGACTTTGGGCATGAGAAAGGGGAAAGATGGACTTGCCAGGTACTCCACTGAGGCATTAATTGAACAATGTCATCATTGTATGTGGTTCTGGAAATGCAAGATGAAAAAAAACATCTCCTAACCTCAAAATGCCTCCAGTCTAGTAGACAAAGCAAACATACATGTGCACATAATACTTCTTGGTTATTATGATACGGATTCTCGACAGAGTGCTGTGAAAGCACGTTGGAGAGAGTAATTCCCTCTAGTCAGGGAACTAAGGAAAAGTTTCAAAGCAGAATTTAATCTGACCTGAGTCTATTATTCTTCTTGAGTTTGGCATCACATGACTTGAGTTTAGAAAGGTACGTTGTGTTACATTCACAGGGTTAGAACAATTAGAGAAAACCCAGCTGGTAGTAATTTTTTGGTCCCATTTCATACCTTGGTTATACACGATTGACCAGGAAAAAAAGTCAAAATGAATACTCCTTCATATATACATTTTTTTTTTTTTTCTCCGTTGCAGGAGCCTTCTTCCTCTATGCTGGATTTGCTTCTGTGGGACTCCTTTTCATCTATGGCTGTCTTCCTGAGACCAAAGGGAAAAAATTAGAGGAAATTGAATCACTCTTTGACAACAGGCTATGCACATGTGGCACTTCAGATTCTGATGAAGGGAGATACATTGAATATATTCGGGTGAAGGGAAGTAACTATCATCTTTCTGACAATGATGCTTCTGATGTGGAATAATTTTCAGCTGCTGATAGATGTAGTTATTTAAACAAACTTGTGGGAGAAGAGCAGCAATTGGTGACCTCACTGCCGTGCTTCTAATCTGGTTCTTTCCACAGTCTAGTTTTGAATGACTTCATATTCTAGAATACTTGATTAGGAGGGAAGATACAACCATGACTTTTTTTTTCATGAGCAGGAATACAAAAAAATACATATTTACAGAGATTTTAGTCTAATAATTGTTGAGCAAATGTGTGTAATCCCTTCTTGAGATAGTTTGAAATGAATACTATACCCAGTGACTTCAGTGGTATCCTTTTTTCCTAAGACCATATGTAATTTTAGTGGCAATAGAGTCAGTGCTAATCTAACCAAATTACATTTATATATTCATAAAGAATTATTTCACATGGCATTCTCCACATGAAAAAAAATTCTGGGAGATGGTCCAAGAGTGTTCTATGTCAAAACATGGCCTATTGGCCCTAAATTTTCGTAAGAGGTAATGGCCTATCTGTGATCAGCTGTCAGAAAGTAAATTCCATTTAAGCTTTCATCAACAAATTCAAAAGTGCCTCCTACAAGGCACAGCTATCCTTTTCTCCTTTGGATTCCAAGTTTTGATTTCTCTCTCGAATTCAGACACAGAGTTCTTCAGTAACTGACTCTGCACAGGATCTTTGGAATATATCAAAAAGCAGGTCTTTTAGGGGTTATGTTCATACATGTTTTTTGCATCACTTATAAGTATACTTCTGCACAGATAAGCTAGCAAGTTTTGGTAAGAAAATTGTCATAAAATAACAAAGAAAAGATTTTTATGGATTCCTAATTGGTTTGTCACTTAGATATGCAACTGTAAATGCAAAATAGTGCCAGATATTTAACTACGTATCAGGGTCAGTTTTTGTTCATGCCAAAATCACCACACCTTCCTCATTGGCTCTGGAGTCCTATTTTGTGCCTTCTTTTGTGTTATATAAATAGCTGCATGCAGACTATTTTTCCTTTTTGGTCAAACAATAATTTCAGAAACAAAAACGAGGAAGGAAATCAGTGGCAGAAATAATCCTGCCATTATTGATGTTTAATTAAAATAATGGGACTTATTTTTTTCTTAACTTTTTATTAACTCTTCCTAAGGGAACTGTCACATTTTACTACTTGTCTTTTTTACTCTAAGAGCATAAACTGGTTTTAATTTTGCACACCTTTTCTCATTTAAAAAAAATTCATGGATTTGTCTGGGTGTTTTTGTTTTCTCATTCTTGGGTTCAGTTTTTTTCCTTTTTGTCTAAAGATTGAGTTCCCTATTAGATTAATGTTTCCAATATAGTATGTCTATAAGAAATGCTGACTTACGTTTCTACAGTGTCTTTCCAAAGTCTTCACTGGTTTTCATAGTCATTCATCACTGAATTCTTAATTTTTGCTCTTCTGTTAAGAACTGTATAGTATGTACAAAATTACTTGCTAGTTCCAGTAAAAATATGAATGAATCTTCTGTGTTAGGAATGCATCAGTTTGATGCATTTTAAAATGGCTCTAAACATCTAATAAGGTACTATATTTGGGGAGAAAAGGCAGATATCTATAAATTCAAAGTCTAACTTGTTCTTGTCACAATTATCAAGCTAAGAATATTCCTGTGGAAGTTCATTCTCTAAGTCACTAGAGGTAGAATATGTGCTTAACCAGTCACATTAGTGCCCTAAAAATCCTTCAACCAAAAAAAAAGTTTTCTCCCTTTGGTCATTTCATATAATAAAAAAATTTAATATTTTAGAGTTCCTTGAATTAGGTGCTTTGAAAATTGATCTTTATGGAGATATTAATATTGATTTTCCCCCAGAAGAGCAGATAAGATTTAATAGAAAAAAATTATTATACTGATATTTCTTATTCCATAAGAAATTTCTTATCTGTGTATTTTACACAGGTAAAGTGAAGGGAAAAATGAGCTCTTATATGGTACAATCAGAATATATTGGGAAGAAAAAACATTTAGACCAATAAAGTGCTCTCTAAAAATTTATTTTTCTGATTTACCCAAG
>RJWJ010009565.1:0-12656 GCA_004363605.1 Indri indri | reverse complement strand
CAGATAAGATTTAATAGAAAAAAATTATTATACTGATATTTCTTATTCCATAAGAAATTTCTTATCTGTGTATTTTACACAGGTAAAGTGAAGGGAAAAATGAGCTCTTATATGGTACAATCAGAATATATTGGGAAGAAAAAACATTTAGACCAATAAAGTGCTCTCTAAAAATTTATTTTTCTGATTTAC
Organism: Indri indri; assembly: GCA_004363605.1. Classification (NCBI taxonomy): domain Eukaryota; kingdom Metazoa; phylum Chordata; class Mammalia; order Primates; family Indriidae; genus Indri; species Indri indri. Next base: position 12,464 of record RJWJ010009565.1, on the reverse strand, counting down.
CCAAATAATTGCCTCAATTCTTCTCTCTATTGTATACATAGCCTTAACTATATACTTATATCTCAGCTGGGCTGATGCACAGTAACTTTATTAAAGGAGCAACTGGACTCATTATTTCCTAAAGCAGAACATGGCCTGTTCTCCCTGACATAAAAAAAAAAATAATAATGTTGTTTTCAACTTTATATCCATAAATGCACATAATAACAGGGAAAATTAGCCACAGTTCTCTTCCTCCATTCTCCTAAGCCCCTTCTTTAAAGGACTATTTGTTATTTATATAGTGATAAAGATAATATTCCATATCTTTGAAGTATAAGAGAGGCACAGTATAAGAATTATTTATAACTTTTTAGAAACAAATAACTACTTGAAAAGGAACCTTATACAATTAGGGTATTATTTTTAGATTTGGTGAACATTTGTAGTATATTAAAAATTAAATGTTTAAATTTTGCAGGTTTTTTTTATATTATGCACCTTTTAAGTTCTCAGTGTCTTTGGCTACCGCTATCAACTTGAAAACATTCCATTGGAAATATCAAATATATATTTTATAGGACAATTTGTATAAGATAGGATTTGACCTACCGTATTATACACAGATTAAGCATCATGCTTTCAACTGAAATTATAGTTTCCTTCTAAACATGCTGCAGATTCAATAGAGCTATATTATGTTTTAGGAAAATACAGTGAAGATGGTCCTAGTACCTACTGAGGCTTAGCTGGATGGCTGATCTGCACTAGGCATAAGAGAATATACTATTTCATCTGCATATAAAAACATAGGGATGAATGTAATGTTATAAAGATTTGCTGTTCATATTTTTCTTCAGTGTAAGTAAACATTCCTCATAATTTTGACTGTTGCACCTAACCTAATCATTACCCAAAACATGAGTGTATTTAATATGTATATGTAGAAGATCTAAATAATAAAAGGTAATGTTTCTATTTTAAATTTTGTTCCCAGCCATATGCAGTAGGTAGTTCCCTGATAGACAACGATATAAGACTAATGCTACCAAGTGCTTTTTCATAATTTAATTTTACCACTGAACCAGATTTTAGTACAGAAGAGTTTTCTAAATATTATTTAAGTTATTCGCTCTAAAATGGGAAATCAGTTAAAGCAAGGAAGTTATACGTTTTTTACTATAATTTCAGTATCTTATACAGGGAAGAATAATCAGGAAAAATATAAGATGGCAACTTACCCTTTTGCTTCTAAATAGCAAAGTAAAATTGAAAATGTATTATAATAACCCACAGATCCAGAAGGTTGGAGGAGTGGAAGAATATTTTAGAAAACACTATCCATATGTTTATCTAGGAAAGTCTCACAATATATAATTTAATGGCACTAATATAGTTCATAAATACTGTACAGTGAGGAGAGTTGGAGGATTATTTTGATTTTATTTCATCAGTATAATAAAAAATAAAATTAATGAGATGGTTATCAGGTTTTTTATTTTTTTTTTTTACCATTTTCCAAGTTATAAAATACTAAATTATACTAAATATCTAACAAGTTTTCAATTACCAAATTAATACCTTTTCTTAGAAATAAAAAAATTAGATGACATACCAGGCCAGGAGCAGAGAATTCATAATATGTGCTTCATAGCAAAATGTATTAAATTATGTGTAAAACTTACAGCTCATATGTGACAGCTGCCAATAAGACTCAGAATTGTTCTTTGCATTAATTTTAACGTCCTGTTTCCTATCACTTTCATCAATCTTCTTAGCCTCGTGTACAATAACGTTAAGCTAATTTGACGCAGTGGTTCAGGTTATAACAGCATATAAATTATCGGTACATTCAGTTCTTCTAGGTGAGCAATATTGCTGCTATTTTCTAGAAATAGCAATCATTTAAAAATGCCAAACAGCTAACTGCTACCAACTCTTTCTTGTATATTGTCTTTTTAAAGAAGGAAATTTCTGAGTGCCAATAATCATTAGAGAGGTGTTTTGTAAGAGTGTTGATGTTCAGAAGTACATGAAAGTATTTTATCCTTATAATTTGCTTGTGGGTGTAAAATATAATTTCTATAAATCCTTACTTTATATGTGTATAAAATATGGTCTGTTGTACTTGAGTAATTTGGTGTATGAAATTTTAAATACCTTCATTTAACAGTAATATTCAGATTTTTATATTAGACGTCAAGTTCATGTGTTTGATTTTGTCATATTAATATAAATGAGGAAAAGAAGTGGACCATGCAGCTAACTGGTACTTAAAATTGAAAGCAACTACTTTGCAAAGTTTTAAAATTTTAGCAAATTTAATATTATTCCATCTCATTTAAAGGTAAAAAGAGGAGCTTTCTCTCTAGCCAAAGTAGACATTTATATGCTACATGTTCAGACTGTTTCCTAGCAGCTTTTGGACTATATCTCAGTTGGCATTATAGTATCTTTTATTTGTAATAAATGTTCAAATTTCTATTTAGAGGCTCTAACGTACATCTAGATTAAGTCGAAACAGTTTTATGCTTTTAAAATATATGTATTTCAAACTGTATATTTTAATTTCTGAGTGCATGTTATATAGTGTTTAATAGTTCAGATGTCTTGGCAAATTCAATATAAATATTTATTCCCAGAAGTGACGTATGGGATATCTCTTAAAAATTATGAATATGTACCATTTCCTTCAAAGTCATTCTAGCCTATGCTGTATCAAAAGTATTGTATATTTTATGGAGATTCAGTGATATACATGTAAATGTTTTTTAAGTTATTTTATTGAAGTCAATCTTTACATAAAATTAAAATCTTTTTTTTAAAAAAAAAGTGTCAGTGCCAGAACTCTAAATGAAAATAATCAAATAAAAGTTAAAATAATTCATTATTCATTTCTTGTACTTTTTTATTTTCTCTAATTCTCTTCCTTGGATTTTAGGTTCTAGGTTACATAGTTAAAGCATGTATAAAGACCATCTACCTTTATATACATTAATGCAGTCCTGCTCATTTTAATGATATTTTACTTCTTTAGATCACAGATGAACTCAATTATCTTTTAAAAATATTTTATAATACCTAAAAATTATTCCAAGGAATATTCTACAGATGTTGACATGAACCATTAAGTTGTCAAAAATTATTTTGAGTTGTTGCTTTGTAAATTATAACTCCTGCTGGATGACCAGCTGACAGTTCCTTTTGGAACTCCGTTGCTCTCAGTTGCCATTCTGCCCCCACCATAGCTTTTATTAGCAAACGTACACTTGTTTAATGGGTAGTCACTAGACTAGTTACATGTGTTTCATCCATAGCCCAACTGTAGAAATAGCCCAAGGAGATCCTCTGAAGATACCAGACCTACTATCAGATACCAGACCTACTATCATTCAGAGGCTTACAGTGGAGTTGGAATTAACCAAGGATTTTAACGTCAGCAGGTAAGGCAAAAATCCTGCAGTCAAAATGACTCTTGAAAACCCCATAAATTACATATATTATTAAATTGTCCACTCACCTGAATAATGGCCACCTGAATAGTGCAGTGGGTGTCTATATATCAGTGATCAGAAAAATCTTCATTTGTCTAGTTCTGTGGGGTAAAGATTGTCATCCTTTTCTAGATACTAAAACTTAAGTTCAAAACATTTTGGTGACTTGCCCAAGATCACACTAGAAAGTCATACAGAGCTCTTCTCTACAGTGACTACTCCAACAGTCTTCTCTCCACATCCCCATTTGAAATACCACCTTGTCAGACCTAGGAAGATAGATTACAAAAATGGAGAAAAATTATGTAATTCTTGCATTAAAACTTAAAGAGTATATAGGAAAAAAATGGATACCTCATTTTAATCTGGACTATAGGAACAAATCCTAAAAACCTTGTTTTGGGATTCTTCTCAAACGTGAGGCAGTATAGTACACTGTTTAAGAGGTCAGACAACTCAAATCATCTAGCTTTGAATCTCAGCTTTCCACTTACTGCCTGGTAAACTAAATTACTGACTTAATCTTTGCCTCACTTTCATTGCCTATAAAATGGAGATGATATTTCTATCTACCGCATCTATGTATTGTAAGGGTTATTTCAATTAATCATGTAAAGCATAATGTTCAAAGCATAGGCAATTTGCTTATAAAATCCCTTCCTGGGAACAACTACTGGGTCCAAGAGCTTCTTTGACATATTTCATCCCCACTGACCAGAATGGCTTAAGCTGATCTGGCTGCCTAGCCTGATGTCCTTCCTTTCTCAACTTCTTCTCCATAAACATCCTCCTGAATGGCGGTTGATGAAAAGAACAAGCTTCTCATATTCTCCAGATTAATAGGATTTAATACACATTTTCTATTTATGTGATCTCATAGTTAAGAAATAAAAATAATTTTAGAAAGGTAAGTAACCTCTCCTTTAAAGTTCTTTCGGTATTTAAAAAAGTAGTTTTTGAAATCCTTTCTAAACAAAAACAATGACATTAACCTTTCACTAATTGGCTATATTGAAATTAAGCTAATATTATATGTTATAAATGCAATATGAAACATTGAGGCTTTTTTTTTTTAACTTTTAACACATTAACTACATGTGAGATGTATTTAACTCACACTAGTTTTGAGCCCAGGGCCTCGGGAAGCATATGTAACTCAAACATCTCTTCACCTTGAGAGCCACGAGAACTGTTTTTCGAGTTGCATATAACTGATGCACAGAAAACAATAAAAAATAACAAATTTTTCATTAAATTAGAAAGGATTGTTTTGTTTTTAAAGCTTTTATTCTATTTTCATAATAAAACACTGTGGCCCCAAGGAAAAAAAATTTTTTTCTATATGGCAGTCAATGTGTTAATATTTTTTTTCACTTTTATACTGCACTTAACAAAAACTAATTTCAGATGATCAGCATGCAGAGTAAATTAACTTTTTACATACAAGAAACTTATGGCATATTTTACTTTTAGTAAATGGATACTAAACTCACCAGACAGATACATTAGACTAGTGGTTCTCCAAGTATGGTCCTCAGACTAGTAGCATTGGCATCACTTGTGAGTTTGTTACAAATACATATCCATGGGCCTCACCTGACCTACTGAATCAATCTCTGGGGATATAGCCCAGCAGAGATTGGACTATTTTCAATAAGCTCTCCAGGTGTTTTGGGGTTTTTTTCTGAGACAGGGACTCCCTCTGTCTCTATGGCTGGAATGCAGTGGCGTATCATAGCTCGCTGTAGCCTTCAACTCCTGAGCTGGAGCTATCCTCCTACTTTAGCCTCCCAAGTAGCTGGGACTACAGGCATGTGCTGCCATGCCTGGCTAATTTTTAAAAAAAAAAATTTTAGTGGCGATTATAGATCCTATATCTAGAAAACCCTAAAGTATCCCCAAAAAGATTTCTAGAATTGATAAATTCAGTAAAGTCTCAGTTTACAAAATTAATGTACACAAATCGGTATCATTTCTATATACTAGTAACAATCTAGCTGAGAGTCAAATCAAGAACTCCATACCACTTACAATAGCTGCAAAGAAAATAAAATACCTAACCAAGGAGGTGAAAGATCTCTACAAGGAGAACTATTAATATAAAATGCTGATGAAAAAAATTTTAGATGACACAAACAAATGGAAAAACATCCCATGCTCATGGATTAGAAGAATCAATATTGCTAAAATGTCCATACTGTCCAAAGTGATTTACAGATTAAATGCAATTCCCATCAAAATACCAACATCATTTTCCACTGAATTAGCAACAGGAAAAATAAATGGGGACTTAAGTTTCTGCATGGCAATCCTAAATTTCACATAGAATCAAATAAGAGCCCAAATATCCAAAGCAATCCTAAGCAAAAAGAACAAATCTGGAGGCATCACATTACCCAACTTCAAATTACACTACAAGGCTATCGTAACCAAAACGACATGGTTCTAGTATAAAAGAAGACACATAGATCAATGGAAGAGAATAGAGAACCCAGAAATCAAATCATATGCCTACAACCAACTGATTTTCAACAAAGCAGACAAAAACATACACTGGGGAAAGGATGCCCTATTCAATAAATGGTAGTGGAAAAATTGAATAGGCTCCAGAAGAATGAAACTGGATCCCTAACCTCTCACCACACACAAAAATTAACTCACGATGGATTAAAGACTTAAATGTAAGACCTGAAGCCATAAAAATTCTAGAAGAAAACATAGGAAAACTTTTCTGGACATTGACCTAAGCAAAGAATTTATAGCTTAGACTCCAAAAGGAAATGTAGCAACAGGAAAAATAAATAAATGGGACTTAAAAAGTTTCTGCACATCAAAGGAAATAATCAACAGAGTAAATAGACAACTTACAGAATGGGAAAAATTATTTGCAAAAACTATACAATCTGACAAAGGTATAATATCCAGAGTCTACAGGGAACTCAAACAAATTGGCAAGAGAAAAACAAATGACCCCATTAAAAAGTGGGCAAAGGACATGAACAGATTTTTTTTCAAAATAAGATATACAAATGGCCAAAAAACATGAAAATATCACTAATCGGGGAAATGCAAATTAAAACCACAATGAGATACCACCTTACCCCTATCACAATGGCCATTATTAATAGTCAAAAAACAAAAGATGCAGGTGCAGATGCAGTGAAAGGAAACACTTACACACCATTGGTGGGGATGTAAATTATTAAATAGTACAACTTGTATGGAAAACAGTATGGAGATTCCTCAGAGAACTAAAGTAGATCTACCATTCAATCCAGCAATACCACTACTGGGTATCTACCCAAAGGAAAAGAAGTTATTGTATCAAAAAGATAACTGCACCCAAATGTTTATTAGTACAATTTGCAATTGCAAAGATACAGGATCAACTTAAGTGGCCATGAACTAATGAGTGGATAAGGAAAATGTGTGTGTGTGTGTGTGTGTGTGTGTGTGTGTGTGTGTACACACATACATACCATGGAGTACTAGTCAGCCATAAAAAGAAATGGAATAATGCCTTTTGCAGCAACGTAGGTGAAACTGGAGACCATTATCATAAGTGAAGTATCTCAGGAATGGAAAAAAATTACCCCATCTCACTTATGAGTGGGAGCTAAATGATGGGTATATATGGTCATACAAAGTGGAATAACAGACACTAGAAACTAAGAATGGGGGAAGGTGGAAAGGGGATAAGGGATCAAAAATTACCTATTGGGTACAATGTCAAGTGATGGATACACTAAAAGCCCTGACTTCACCACTATGCAATTCATCCATGTAACAAATAAAACTTGTACCCCCTAAATCTATCTAAATACATTTTATTTACTTTTTTTGTTAGAGATGGTTTCTCACTATGTTGCCTAGGCTGGTCTCAAACTCCTGGCCTCAAATGACCCTCCTGTCTCAGCCTCCTGCAAAGTCTTTTTTAACCACTACGCTTTTTTGTTTCTTTTCTACAATGCGCTTTATCATAGAAAATTTTAATGACTGCCTCTACCTGAAAATTTTGGTGCTGTTTTCTTCCTAGAGGTTTACTGGTTATGGACTGACTGACTAAAGCACAATTACTCGATAAAAACTTATAGTATAACTTGGAGGCAAATACAGAAGGATCAGGATTTAGTTAATGTCTAAAATGATAAGGAATTTTAGCCAGGTGTGGTGGCTACTCTGTCTGAAATTAATAGGTAGTCCAGCTTACTGTTTTGATTAGTGTTAGCATGGTATATGTTAAGTATCTCTTTACATTTAATCTATATGCCTTCATGTTTAAAGTCGAGTTCTTGAAAACATACAGTTAAGTCTTGTTTTTTTGATCCACTATGACAATCTGCCTTTTAATAGGTATATTTAGAGCATTAACATTTAAAGTGATGTAATAATATCTACCATATTTGTTACTATTTTCTATTTGTTGCCCTTGTTCTTTGTTCCTATTTTTGTTTTCTACTTTTTCCTGCCTTTTATGGTTTTAACTGAGCATATTATATGATGCTATTTTCTCTCCCAGCATATCAATTTTGTATTTATATATATATATATATATTTTTTAATGTTTTTAGTGATTGCCCTAGAGTTTGCTGTATACAAAGTCCACTTTCAAATAACACCATACCACTTAATGGGTAATGCAGGTACCTTATAATATTCCTAATCCCTCCCTCCATCCTCCTATCCCTTATATCATTGCCATCACTCATTTCACTTGTACATAACCTATAATCATTGGATACATGGTTGCTATTATTATTTTAAAGTTATTTGTTACATCAATTAATAAGAAAAATAAAAGCTTTTAACATAACTTCACTCATTCCATTTCATTGCTTTTCCATTCCTTGTGCGGATTTAAATTTCTGACCCATATCATTTTCCTTCTCTATGAAGAACTTCTTTTCATAATAACATTTCTTGCAAGGCAGGTCTATTTAGCAAAAAATTCCCTCAATTTTTGTCTTAAAAAGTCTTTATTTCTCCTTCATTTTTGAAGGAAAATTTCCCAGAATACAGATTTTTAGGTTGGTGGATTTTTTTTTCCTCTCAACACTTTAAATATTTCACTCTACTTTTTTCATGCTTACATGATTTCTAAGGAAAAATCAGATATAATTATCTTTATTCCTCTATAAGAAAGGTGGTTTTTTCCTTTAGTTCTTTGAAGATTTTTTTTTAACCTCCGATCTTCTGCAATTTGACTATGATACATCTAGGTACAAGGTTTTGAGGGGTTGGTGTTTTTGTTTTTGTTTTGTTTTTTTGGCATTTTTCATGCTTCCTAGATCTGTGGTTTGTCATCTGACATTAATTTAGGAAAATTCTCAGTTATCATTGCTTCAAATATTTGCTCCATTCCTTTCTTTCTTTTTCTTCTGTTGTTCCCATTATGTGTGTGTTACACCATTGTAGTTATCCCACAGTTCTTGGAGATTCTGTTTTTTTTTTTTTTTTTTTCCAGTTTTTTCCTCTTGGCTTTTCAGTTTTGAAAGTTTCTATTGACATATCCTCAAGCTTAGAAATTTTTTTAATTTTTAATTTTCATTTAATTAAAATTATGGGCACATAATAACTGTATATCTTTATAGGGTACATCTGATGTTTTGATACAGGCATACAATGCGAATTAATAAAATCCGGGTAATTGGGGTATCCATCACCTCAGACATTTGTCATTTCTTCATGTTAGGAACAGTCTAATTCCACTCTTTTAATTATTTGAAAGAATATGGTAACTTATTGTTGATTATAGTCACTTTATTGTGCTATCAAATATTGTTCCGTCTAATTATCTAATTATATTTTTGCACCCATTAACCATCCCCACAATATCTGCCCCCCTCCTCCACTTCCCATCCCAGACTCTGGTAACCATGAGTCTACTCTGTCTCCATGAGATCAACTGTTTTTAATATTTAACTCCCACATATGAGTGAGAACATGTGGGATTTGTCTTTCTGTGAGTGGCTTATTTCTCTTAACATAATGTTCTCCAGTTCTATCCATGTTGTTGCAAATGGAAGAATTTCACTTTTTGTGGCTATATATTATTTCATTATATATATGTACCAAAATATCTTTATCTATTCATCCACTGATGTACACTTAGGTTGATTCCAAATCTTGGCTACTGTGAATAGTGCTGCAATAAACATGGGCGTATAGCCATCTTTTGAATATAATGAATTCCCTTCTTTAGATTTATACCCAGCAGTGGGATTGCTGGGTCATATGGTAATTCTCTATTTTCAGTTACTGAGGAACCTCCATAGTGGTTGCACTAATTTACAGTCCCACCAACAGTGTATGAGAATTCCCCTTTGTTTATATCCTCACCAGCATTCATTATTGCCTGTCTTTTTGATAAAAACCATTTTAACTGGGGTGAGATAACTCATTATCATTTTCATTTGCATTTCTCTGATGACTAATGATGTTGAACAATTTTTCTTATACCATTTGTATGACCATTTGTATAACTGCTTTAGAGAAATGTCTATTCAGATCCTTTGCCCATTTTTAAATCAAATTATTTGACTTTTTTCTATTGAGTTGTTGGAGCTCCTTATATATTTTAGTTGTTAATCCATTGTCAGATGGGTAGTTTGCAAATGTTTTCTCCCATTCTGTGGGTTGTCTCTTCACTTTGTTGACTGTTTGCTGTACAGAAGCTTTTTAGCTTGATGTGATCCCATTTGTCCAATTTTGCTTTGGTTGCCTGTGCTTTGGGGAAATTACTAAAGAAGTCCTTGCCCAGATCAATGTCCTGAAGCATTTCCCAAATATTTTCTTTTAGTAGTTTCATAGTTTCAGGTCTTAGATTTAAGTATTTAATCTTTTGATTTGATTTTTGAATATGGTGAGAGGTAAGGATCTAGTTTCATTCTTCTGCATACGGATATCCAGTTTTCCCAGCACCGTTTATTGAAGTGACTGTCCTTCCCCCCTGTACGTTTTTGGCATCTTTGTCAAAGACAGGTTCACTAGAGATGTCTGGATTTATTTAAGGTTCTCTACTCTGTTCCACTGTCCTCTGTGTCTGTTTTTATGGGAGAACCATGCTTTTTTGGTTACTGTAGCTCTCCAGTATAAGTTGAAATCAGGTAATGTGATTCCTCCAGTTTTGTACTTTTTGCTCACAACGGTGTTGGCTATTCTGGGTCTTTTGTGGTTCCATATAAATTTAAGGATTATTTTTTGTATTTCTGTGAAGAATGTCATTGGTATTTTCATGGGGATTGCACTGAATCTGTTGACTGCTTTGGGTAGTATGGATATTTAAGCAATATTGATTCTTCTCATCCATGAGCATAGAATATCTTTCCATTTTTTTGTGTGTTCTTCAACTTCTTTCATCAATGTTTTGCAGTTTTCATTACAGAGAACTTTTGCTTCTTTAGTTAAGTTTATTCCCAGGTATTTTATTTTATCTGTAGCTATTATAATGGGATTGCTTTCTTGGTTTCTTCTTCACATGGTTTACTGTTGACATACACAAATGCTACTGATTTTTATATCTTGATTTTGTATACTGCCACTTCACTGAATTTGCTCTAATAGTTTTTTTTCAGAAGTCTTTAGGTTTCTCTAGATATTAGATCATAGCATATGAAAACAAGGATAGTTTGACTTCTTCCTTTCCAATGTGGATGCCCTTTATTTCCTTCTCTTTTCTGACTGTTCTTGGTAGAACTTCCAGTACAATGGAAGACATCCGTGTCTTCTTCCAGATCTTAGGGGAAAGGCTTTCAGTTTTTCCCTGTTCAGTATACGAGTTTGTGAGTCTGTCATATATAGCTTTTTTCGTGTGAGGTAAGTTCCTTCCATACCCAGTATTTTGAGAATTTTTATCATGAAGAGATGTTGAATTTTATCAAATGCCTTTTCACCATCAATTGAAATGATCATATGCTTTCTGTCCTTCATACTATTGGTTGATTTACATATGTTGAACCATCCTTGCATCCCTGGGATGAATCCTACTCGATCAAGACTAATAATCTTTTTTAATGTATTGTTGAATTTGGTTTGCTAGTATTGTGTTGAAGATTTTTGTATCTATGCTCACCAGAGAAACTGGCCTACAGTTTTCTTTTTCTGTTGTGTCTTTGCCTGGTTTTGCTATCAGGGTGATATAGGCCTCATACAATGAGTTTGGGAGTATTCCTTCCTCCTTGATTTTCTGGAGTAGGTTAAGTAGGACTAGTATTAATCCTTTGAATGCTTGCTAGAAGCAAGTGAAGACATTAGGACCTGGGCTTTTCTTTAATGGGAGACTTTTTATTACAGCTTCTTATTACAGCTTCTATCTTATTACTTGTTATTGATGTATTCAAGTTTTATATTTCTTCCTGGCTTAGTCTTGGTAGGTCATGTGTCTAGGAATTTAACCATTTCTTCACATTTTCCAATTTATTGGCATATAGTTGCTCATAGTAGTCTCTAATGATCCTTTGGATTTCTGCAGTATCCATTCTGATGTCTCCTTTTGCATCTCTGATTTTATTCATTTGGGTCTTCTCTCTTTTATTCTTAGTCTGGCTAAAGGTGTGTCTATTTTGTTTATCTTTTAAAAAATCAACTTTTGTTTCATTATCTTTTGTATTTTTTTGTTTTAATTTCATTTATTTCTACTCAGATCTTTATTATGTCTTTTCTTCTAATTTGAGGTTTGGTTTGCTCTTCTTTTCTACTGCTTTGAAATGCATCATTAGGCTGTTTATTTGAACATTTTCTACTTTTTTGATGTAGGAACTTATTGCTATAAACTTTCCTCTTATTACTACATTTACTGTATCCCATAGGTTTTGATATGTTATGTTTTCATTCTTATTTGTTTTGAGAAATTTTTTAATTTCCTTCTTAATCTCATCATTGACCCACTGGTCATTCAGGAGTATATTGTTTAATTTACATGTGTTTGTGTATTTTCCAATGTTCCTCTTATTAATGATTTCTAGTTTCATTCCATTGTGGTCAGAGAAAATA